>BQNB010026422.1:21622-57869 GCA_026074375.1 Tanacetum coccineum | reverse complement strand
TGTTTACCAGTGAGGTAACCAAGTACACTATATTTGAGAAATAATAGGTAATTGGCAAATTACCTTTCCAAGAGGACATTTGTTCCTTAAATATCATTGATATGATTTCCATGTTAACGTTTGAGTGTTATGAGCTTAGTGCAATAATATTGTTTTTCCATGATAATTGTATTTATTCAATTATTATCATATACGTTAACTTGTATTCAACCATTATATTATAAACCTATGAATTTCACTCAATCTTTGTGTTGATCCTTTTAACATGTTTATCTTAGTAAATTAAGCAAATCTAAGGCACGGAGTGGCATGGACTTGAAGACGTCCAAACTTGTTATCATTTAAACCTTATGTTTTATATGTATTTTGGGACCTCCTTTTGTAAAACTCTAAAATATTATTGAATGATAACTAAAATTTCTAAAACGTCTCTTTTTGAGTCGTTTTCTATTATTATGACTGTTGATTCATGAAGTAATACCCCATATTAGCTTCAGAGCTCATGAGTTATAGAGAACAATGTTAAAACCTAAACTATAACTATTTTCCATCCAATAAAGTCCTCTATGCCACTACATTTCCTGAATAGTGTGTAAATAGATTTTTTTAACAAATAATACACAACTCTTAATTAAATATAAATAACTTATGTTATTTCCACTCGGTTGTTACAGAGTTATGTCTTCATCCACCCACCCTATTATTATCCTATCTGATTCCGATGTTGAGGATGCTTTTTCCTTTACAAACACTCCTGATTATACCCCGACTTCATCGGACTATTCCCCAGCCTCACCAGGAAACACCTCTTTTGACCCTTCAGAGGATTCATCTAAGGATCGTTCAGCCTCACTAACCATCTCACCTTTCCATGATGATCCGTATATGAAGGTCATGCAAGCATATAATGCTACTAGTAATGAATCACCGATTCCACTACCACAAGCTCCTATTACTCCACCACCCAGTTTGCCTTCATCTCCCGTGCTACCACCATACTACTATTTAATCCCCAAGATTTCTTTCTTCCCGAGGAGATAGTTCCACCTCGGAAACGAGCCAGTTTCCTATCATCCTCCCCTACTGATTCTTTTGCCCCACCTCATGTATTTGAGATTAGAGAGAGTTCTCATGTGACGCGTCTGGAGCGCCATGAGGAACAAATCGATGCTATTTTGAATCACTTAGATGAGCTCCCTCGTGAGAACATTGAGTAAATGAAAGATAATATAGAAGGTCTTGTTGATGGTCAAGTAATCATACAGCGAGATTTGGACAAACTAGAGACCGAACTTCAAGAAGCCCGTACCCAGATTGCTGGATTTCAGAGAAAACAAATGGGGCATGACGATGAGATTGTTCTTGCTCGCGTCAGGATTTCTACTCTGGAGATGCTCATCAAAGATATCTAGATTCGCCACCAATCAGATATGAAGAGTCTTCTGGACACGATCCATGAGCTCAAGCACCACAAGGGAGGACCACTAGACTACTAGACTATATCCTTGTCATTTACAGCTTTTGTTTAGAATCCAACCACGGGATGTGTGGCATAAATATCAACACTTGTCAAATTTTGGTTATGTAAAATATGTGGACAAGTTATTTATGACATAATACAGTTGTGATTCGGTTATACCTCGCTGTTTCATGATACAGATTTATGTATGTCGTGGTTGTCTATCCTATATCTTGTATTGTGATGACTCATATCTTTATGTATCCGAGATTACCATGGTTCTCTTACCATTCGATTTTCTCGAACCTTTGTGCCCAGGTATCATGGATATGATTAATAATCAAGACATTGAGCATATGATTCCACCTACACCACTCAAAGATACTAAGCCTCCTGTTGGATCACCTATTTCATTATCTCCGTCTTCATCAGTAGGATCTTCATCACCGGTTAGGTCAACTACACCACCACTAGACAATCCATTTGATGAGTCTATCTTTGCGGAGTTAGATAACTCGTTATGGATCATACCATGACCACTGAAAAGTAAACTAGTCCTCGAGAAACCTAATAAGACAGATGCTTGTTAGAATGTCCATCTCTGGAAGTCTTGGATTCCAAAATTTTTCGTTATATTCTGCAATGTAATATCAAAGGATGTGTATTTCTTTGTTAGAACTTGTATCAAATAAGTATCTATGTCAAATGATTTCAATATCACTATGTATGAAAATTTTTACAATGACTTATGATATGACTATATCATTGTATGGATTCTTATTTTGTGTTGTCTTGTAAATGTTGATAGAATGGCTCCCAAGAGGACATCAACATCTGCAGCACCACCCATGACTCAGGCCGCCATCAAGAAACTAGTTGCTGATAGTGTTGCCGCAGCTCTGGAAGCACAAGCTGCTACCATAGCAAATACTGATAATACCAATAGGAACACCGAACAGAGTGGAACTCCTGTAGCAAGAAAATGTACCTACAAAGAGTTTATGAGCTGCCAACCTTTCAATTTCAAAGGTACGGAAGGCGCTGTTGGCCTCATTCGTTGGTGTAAACGAACTAAATCGGTATTTTCTCATAGCAACTGTACCAAGGACATCAAAGTGAAATTTTCTACTAGTACTCTAACCGTGGACGCCTTGTCTTGGTGGAATTCATTCGTCCAACCTATTGGAATAGAGGAAGCCTACAAGATCACTTGGTTCGAATTGAAAAAACTCTTAACAAAGAAGTATTGTCCTCGAACCGAGGTCAAGAAAATGGAGGATGAATTTTACAATCTGACTGTAAAAGGGAATGATCTCAAGACTTACTTTAGAAGATTCCAGGAGTTAGCAGTCTTAGGTCCAAATATGGTACCAAATACTGAGAAACTTATGGAAGTCTTCATCGAGGGATTGCCCCAAAGTATTGAAGGAACCATTACTGCTTCAAAGCCTCAAACTCTAGAGGAAGCTACCAACATAGCACATAGGCTAATGGATCAGATACTAAAGCACAGTTCTGTGCAAGGAACCAATAATCATAAACAAAAGTTTGATGATAAAAGAAACACCACCGACAACAACAACTATCACAATAATCGCAACAATAACAACTACCAAAATAACCACAATAACAATAATAACAACCACAACAATGATCACTACCAACAACAGAATAGAAGATAAGAAACCGTCAGGGCTTATGCTGCCACCCCAACTAAAAACGGTAGGTATACTAGGAACCTTCCCTTGTGTAAAATATGTACCCTGCATCACACAAGACCTTGCGCTGTCAAGTGTCAGACTTGCAACAAGGTGGGTCACCAGACCATGAACTGCAGAAACAAAGGGCCAGCCACTGGAAGTAACTTACAACCAGTATCAGGAACTTGTCATGCCTGTGGGGAGAAAGGGCACTACAAAAATCAGTGCCCAAAAGCAAACAACAGTGCCCATGGGAGAACATACATGCCGAGGGACAAGAACGCTCACCAAGACCCGAACATAGTCATGGGTACATTCCTTCTAAACCAACATCTAGTTAGAGTATTATTTGATTCAGGAGCCGATAAAAGTTTCGTATCCATATCTCTTGCTTCTATGCTTAATATCCCACCAATTATACTAGATACCACTTATGACATTGAAATGGCCGATGGAAACCTAGTAGGCACTAATATCGTTATCCAGGGTTGCACTCTGATTTTGTTAAACCAACCTTTCGAAATTGACCTTATGCCGATTAAACTCGGTAGTTTCGACATCGTCATTGGTATGGATTGGTTATCCAAGTATCATGCTAAAATTATCTGTGACGAGAAAGTAGTCCACATCCCTATCGACGGTGAAACTTTAATCATCCGAGGTGATCAAAGTAAAACTCGACTAAACCTCATATCATGTATAAAAACCAAAAAGTATATATCCAGGGGATGTCAAATTTTCATAGCCCAAGTAATGGAGAAGAAGTCAGACGAGAGACAATTAGAAGATATACCAGTAGTTAGAGAATTTCCTGAAGACCTACCCGGGTTCCCTTTAGTTCGCCAAGTAGAATTTCAAATTGATTTAATGCCAGGAGCGGCACCATTGGCCCGAGCACCTTACATATTAGCTCCTTCATAAATGCAGGAACTATCTGACCAACTACAAGAGTTAGCAGACCGAGGTTTTATTCGACCAAGTACTTCGCCTTGGGGAGCTCCTGTCTTATTTGTTAAAAAGAATGACGGATCTTTTAGAATGTGTATCGATTACCGGGAGTTGAATAAACTCACCATAAAGAATCGTTACCCATTACCCAAGATCGATGATTTATTCGACCAGCTTTAAGGTTTGAGTACTTACTCAAAGATTGACTTAAGATCAGGCTATCACCAATTGAGAGTCTGGGACGAAGATATTCCCAAGACTGCTTTCAGAATGCGATACGGACACTGTAAATTCCAAGTAATGCCATTTGGTTTAACCAACGCACTTGCTATGTTCATGGACCTCATGAACCGTGTATGCAAACCATACTTGGATAAATTTGTGATAGTGTTCATCGATGATATTCTAATCTACTCCCGTAACAAAAAAGAACACGAAGATCACCTGAGAATAATCCTGGAATTACTCAAAAAGGAGAAATTATATGCCAAGTTCTCCAAATGTGATTTCTAGATCAATACCGTGCAGTTTCTTTGGCACGTAATTGACAGCCGAGGAATTCACGTTGACCCCACCAAGATTAAAGCAGTCAAGGATTGGGAATCTCCTACCACACCCACAGAGATACACCAATTCTTAGGACTTGCCGGCTACTAACGGAGATTCATCGAGGGTTTTTCGAAGATTGCAAAGCCTTTGACTGAATTAACCCAGAAAAACAAGAAGTATATCTGGGGAGAAAACCAAGAGTCAGCTTTCCAACTGCTAAAACAGAAGCTATGTGAAGCTTCAATCTTAGCATTACCAGAAGGAAACGACGATTTTGTCATTTACTGTGATGCATCACATCAAGGTCTGGGAGCGGTGTTAATCCAAATAGAAAAAGTTATTGCATATGCATCCCGACAACTTAAGCCTCATGAAGAGAACTATACCACACACGACCTCGAATTAGGAGCAGTAGTATTTGCTCTTAAAATTTAGAGACACTATCTGTATGGCATAAAATGTACTGTGTTCACTGATCATAAAAGTCTTCAGCATATCCTTAATCAGAAAGAATTGAACATGAGACAACGCCGTTGGTTAGATTTGCTTGCAGATTATGATTGTGAGATTCATTACCATCCTGGAAAGGAAAATGTTGTAGCAGATGCCTTAAGCCGGAAGGAACGAATCAAACCACACTGAGTTAGAGCATTAGTCATGACTCTTCACCCAAAACTACCATCACATATCATCGAAGCCCAAACCGAGGCGATCAAAGAAGAGAACATCAAAGCTGAGAACCTACGAGGAATGGACAAAGCATTTAAAGTACGTCCAGATAGATCCCGATGTGTTAAGAACCGAAGCTGGTTACCACTCTTTGGTAATTTGAGGGACTTGATGATGCATGAGTCCCATAAATTGAAATATTCCATCCACCCAGGTTCTGACAAGATGTATCAGGATCTAAAGAAACTCTATTGGTGGCCTAACATGAAGGCGATCATCGCTGAATATGTCGACAAGTGTTTGACATGCTCTAAAGTTAAAGCAGAATGTCAAAAGCCATCCGACTTACTAATACAACCAGAGATTCTTGAATGGAAATAGGAAAGAATAACGATGGACTTCGTTACAAAACTATCCAAAACATCAAGTGGACATGACACAATTTGGGTCATTGTAGACCGCCTAACCAAATCAGCACATTTTATTCCCATCAAAGCGACAAATAGTATGGAAACCCTTACAAGGTTGCATATAAAGGAGATAGTTTCACGACATAGAGTGCCGATATCCATCATCTCGGATCATGACAGTCATTTCACATCTAGATTCTGGCAATCAATGCAGAGTGCTTTAGGTACTCAATTAGACATGAGTACGGCATATCATCCCGAGACTGATGGACAAAGTGAAAGAATGATATGTGTGAAAACACATATCCGTTTTATATAGAAAATGACCTATAAAAGACAAAATTATGCTTAAAATGCTTGTATATTGCTTGTTTTGTCTTTGTGATTGTGTAGGTATGGATACAATAACAATTACCATGCCAGTATTAAGGCAGCACCATTTGAGGCACTTTATAGTCGAAAGTGTTGATCACCTATCTACTGGGCCGAAGTTGGAGATGTCCAACTCACAGGACTAGAGATAATTCATGAAACCACTAAAAAGGTACAAATTCGACAACGCTTGCAAGCTACAAAAGACTGGTAAAGGAGTTACGCCAATGTAAGGCGAAAGCCTTTGAAATTACAAGTTGGAGATCGTGTTATGTTGAAAGTGTCACCTTGGAAAGGTGTCATCCAATTCGGAAAGCGATGAAAGCTTAATCCCTGGTACATTGGACCATTTAAGATCCTTAGAAGGGTCGGCCCAGTGGCATACACACTTGAGCTTCCTGAAGAACTCAGTAATGTCCACAGTAACCGGTTCCCCGATTCCTAATTTAAAGAGTGTCCTATCTGATGAAACCCTCATCATTCCAATGAAAGAGCTTCGACTTGATGACAAACTCAATTTTGTGGAAGAACCAGTAGAGATCATGGATCGAGAAGTCAAGCAACTGAAACAAAGTCGTATTCCTATAGTCAAAGTAAGATGGAATGCGAAGATCAAATTCATGCCAAATATCCACATCTATTTCCAAACATCACTCTAACATTCAACTAAATCTCGAGACGAGATTTCTTTAAGGTTGGGAGACTATAACAACCCACAATTTTCCTCAATGTAATTTCCACCTATTATATTAAATACAACCATTTTCACGGAAATATTTTTGTTTTATTCCATCCATTATATAACGTAACTTATGTTTCCAAAATAAACAAGCTCACGCACCTACCAATGCCAACTCCAAATCAATGATTATATCAAGTGAACGTTATAATATATCAAGTAATATGTTCTAATCTCCATTTTTACCACATACATTATCTATTTAACGTACCATCCATAACGTTTAATATAAACGGACTTTATACGTTAACATTTATATCAAAACCCCGTCTACATAATGTTTCCATACAATACAAATGTACAAACTTATAAGGTATATGTACAAGTTTCCAATGCATAAATTTCAAACTACTTTTCCCTCTAAATATCCAAACCGTGAGTACCACGTCTTAAGCCCGAATTACAAGCCTTTTAAGCAACATTTTGAACTACACTTTCCCTCCATAACTCCAACCCATACTCGGCTTATCCTAAACTAACCCTAACCCAAAACCCTAATAAACCCAACAACACCTTAACTAGCCCGATTCAAACGAAACCAAGCCTAAGATTAGTTTCTAACCAAGCAACCTCCCTCTACTATGAGTCACCACCCTTGTGCCTCAAGTTAAACACCTCATCACCACCTTGTCACCCTCCTTTCACCACCATGTCGACACCTCACCACCACCATACACCTTGCTAAGCTAGAAACCTAGCTCCCATTAGTCACCATACATGCTAGAGCTACAAAGACTTGGCCACCACTCCTTCCTTGGTTATCAGAGCCCTTGTTTCGTTTATTCAAACAGCATTATATAATCTTTAATTCCTAAGAATCTTCCCCTAAACTTGATATTCATCTTGTTAATCATTATGTTTCTTGAATGAAAAATTCCCAACAATCCTCCCATAAACTATATTCACTTGGTTATAGAGAACTAGGTTTAATTATGTGGGTGGTTATTCCATAACCCAAAATCTTTGTTAAATCCCCAATGGTGGGTAAAACTCATAAGAAATAAGATTATTCATATCTTTGACCATATCTTCTACAATATTCCATTATTTGTAGAATCTTCATTATGTCGATTTAGTACCTCTTGTTTCATTTATTCAAACAGCATCAAGGAATCTTTAATTCCCAACAATCCTCCCCTAAACTTGATATTCATCTTGTTAATCATCAAGTTTCTTGAATGAAAGATTTCCAACAATCCTCCCCTAAACTTGATATTCACTTGTTAAAACTCATAAGAAATAAGATTATTCATATCTTTGACCATATCTTCTACAATCTTCCAACATTTGTAGAATCTTCATTATGTCGATTTAGTCCCTCTTGTTTCATTCATTCAAACAGCATCAAGGAATCTTTAATTCCCAACAATCCTCCCCTAAACTTGATATTTATCAAGTCACACGCCCCCGGTTGCCATTATACTCTGATATTTTGAGGGTGTGACATATTGGTATCAGATCCCTTGGTTATAGAGAACTAGGTTGCATTAGTAACTCTAGACTATAACTAGTTTGATATTCCCAATCAAAGTTTTTATCATAGTTGTCTTGGATTTATCCAATACAACTAAACCTTATATCAGCTAAGGAGTTAAAGATCTGTTCAGAAAGGATCAACAAGTGGTATCAGAGCTGGTTGAAAAGCTTTGAATAAGAAGAACACATTTTCTACACACAAGATTTGTTTGTCGAAGAAGAGATGGCCTACAACTCAAGTTCTTCAAATGCTAATTCTAAGGTACATACTTGTTCTACTGAATGTGAGCAATCATATGCACAACTTAAAAAATAATATGATACTCAAAGGGAACAACTTGGTGATGCTAGTATAGAAATTCAAGCCTATACTCAAGCTTTAAAAAATGTAGAGGCTCAATTAGTTGCTAATCAGAAAAATCAACTTTGGTATGAGAAAAAGATTAGATTTATGAAAATTGATTTAGATGACAAAACTGATGTTCTCACATACCATAAAAAACTATTAGCAGAAGCTGTAAAAAAAGAAGAATTAAAAACCAAATTAGAATCATTTGAAACTTCTTCTAAAAGTCTTAATACATTGCTTAATAGTCAATTGAGTGCTAATGATAAAGCTGGTTTTGGGCATAATGGTGCAAAAGAGTCTAAAGTAAGTGAAACAATTACTAGTGTGTCTAAAGTTGAAACAAGTAATTTTGAAACAAGTAATGATAAAGTAGAAATGCCTAAAATTAAAACTGTTAGGATGAGTGAACCCATCATTGAGGAATGGGAATTTAACAGTGAAGATGATGAGATTGTGGTCAAACCTAAGGAAGTAACAAAAACAATCAAACCTAGCTTTGAAAATATTAAATCTGTTAATGCTAGGAATGAAACTATTAAGCAAGCAGAAAACCCTAAGAAAAACAATAAGAGCCCAAGAGGAAATAAAAGAAACTAGAATGGTATGATGACTCAGAAATTAGGTGAAAATTTTGACTTTAACAATAAGGCTTGCTATGTATGTGGTAGTTTTGATCACCTGCACTATACCTGTAAACACAAGAGAAAGATTAATGATCAAAAACAGGTTAAACCAGTGTGGAACAACTCAAAGAGGGTGAATCACTAGAACTTTGGTAGATTTTCTCACCCCAATCCAAAAACTAACATAGTTTCACAAGTAGTACTAACTAAGTCAGGCCTAGTATCATTTAATACTGCCACATCAGTTAGTACTGCTCAATCCAGAAAAACAATGAATGATGTTATGCCAACAACATACTCTTATTATAAAGCATATTCATCTGTTAAAAGATCCTTTAACAAGAAAACAGCAAATTACAACAGATATTTCAACAAAAGAGTTAATATTGTTAAGAGTACAAGGGTTAATACCGTTAGGCCAAAAGCAGAGGTTAATACTGTTAAGGCCTCAGCTAGCTGGGTTTGGAAACCAAAACATGAAGAATTAGACCATGTTTTCAAATCCATTAGTGCATCAAAGACCCTGACAAGATATGATTATGTTGATGCACTAGGTAGGTTCAAGTATGTTTTGGCTTGGGACTTCAAAAGACACTAATTCTCTTATTGCAGGGCAATCCATAATTGGAGTGTGATGATTATGAATTGCTATGGTTTGTATTTTTCTGTGTTTTTGGACTAACGTTTTGCAGAAAAATTGAAGTTGTTGTGTGTTACAAGAGTTAATTTTGGTTTGCTAAATTGTCATTCTGAAGTTGCTGTTTGGATTCCATTAAAGTTACTACTGCTAAAGGTTTAGGGTTTGGGCTAATGATGGTTTGATGCAGTAACAAAGAAGGTACAACAGCGTCTTGAGTATAGCAAGGTTTTCGTATATAATTGAAAGATTAGTGGCAGTTTAGTAACAGAAAAAGTATGGCTAAAGAGGCGTTGTCTTGAAGGTGTTTCTGATAAGCAGCAGGTTATAAGGGTTTGGCGTTCAGGATACAGCAGAAACATATGGCACTCTATCTACTGCTATCTGACATGACATAATAACGTGACATAATAACGTGCACTCTATCTACTGCTATCTGCTTTCTAAGTTAGTAACTGTCTGACATGATATCACCAATTAACTGAACTACTATTTGTCCGTCATGGGATACATGATCTTTTGGACTACAAATTATCATCCATAGTTAGGGGATGACAAGTTCTATGATTTACACATTTATATTGTCATAGTACAGGAACTGCCATACCTTATGCGATTTTCATTGGGTAGTTAGCCCTATTCGTATAATCAGTATTTCACTATATAAGATTTATTTGCATACACGATGTGGATTACATCAGTAATTACATACTTACTATCTCATTATATGAGAGCTATATATAAACACTGCGGACTACTTTGGGAACCGCATTCTCGTTATTTCACTACATAAGAATTACTTATAACAACCTTTTGGGTTGCCTACATTACTTATATAAATAACTATTTATATAAGACATCAGTACCTACTTAAAAGTATTTTGAAGTATACAAGAATTTACCAAAAGTATGCATCACTTGAATGCACCAATAATCGATGAATACCACATCACTTGAAATCTAGGATAACAAATTCATAACAGCAAGAGGATAAGATATAAACGGTAAAAGTAAGAAGCAACAGTCGAAATTAACAATTTGAAGATATAAAGGTTTACACCAATTCCTGAGTCAACTCTACAGTTCTATACCTGTTGTCAGGAATCTTACAACACTTTTGGGTCACCCCCCATGCCAAATTAAAATATTAAAGTTTGGACGCAACTGATAATTGTCAGTAATTTCCAAAGCGGATGAATTTACCAAAAAGATTAAGAAACATAACAATACTTAAATCAACATCAAGGCTATTCTTGTTTGATCAAGCCGCAAGGTTTAATTATGTGGGTGGTTATTCCATAACCTAAAATCTTTGTTAAAATCCCCAGTGGTGGGTAAAACTCATGAGAAATAAGATTATTAATATCTTTGACCAGATTTCTCAATCTCTCTAGTATTTGTAGAATATTCATAAATTTTCTTTATTTATTTTTTTGGTTGAAAAATTTTTTTTTTTTAGTCCCTCTTGTTTCATTTTTAATAATGCACCTCAAGGATTCTTTTAATTCCAAACATTCCTTCCTAAACTTGATATTCATCTTGTTAATCATCAAGTTTCTTGAATGAAAGATTCCTAACAATCCTCCCCTAAACTTGATATTCACTTGTTAATCATCAGGTTTCTTTAATGTAAGCTTCTTGAACACTAGAAGGATGTATCCAAACACTTCTTCACTTCTAATTGCTGTTTGAAATCTTGTTGTTCTTGTTTCTAGCATCATTTGAGGTCTCATCAATGAAGGTAACCTCTGCATCTGCATCATCAATCCTCCCCTGTTTAGATGCATCCTCACCCAAACTTTCTTCATTATTAGATAAGTGGATTTTAAATTCTCCAAATCATGAACCATGGAAAGAAAATTAGTACAAATAATCATCAATTCAATAAGTTTAAACCTATCCTCATCACTTTAAAGTGAATCACAAAAATGTATAGTTTTTGGCATACTACCAGCCATAAACGGATTTGATGATTCTTTACCGGTTGTCGTTTGCCCTGGAATAGCCAATTCTTTATAATAAAACATGGTGAATTGATACCCATATAGTTTTGGGCAAACTATCAGCCATCAACGGATTTGAGATGTCTTTACCAAGAGCCGTTTGCTTTGGACTAGCCAACTCTTAACTGTGACGCATGGTGAGTTGAGAACCATATAGTTTTTAGCAAACTATCTGCTATCAACTGATTTGAGAATTCTTTACCAGATGCCGTTTGCACTGGAATAGCCAATTCATAGTGTCGGTTAGACATGGTGAATTGATTACCATTTGTTGTGTTGAAATGAAACCAACTCCTGAAAATTCTCTTATCCCTTGTAGCTTGCCAATTCTCAAAACCACTATCCATAGATCAGGCTAAGAATAAACTATCCGAGAACCAAACTGTGTGTTTTATCCGATATGCATACCCAGCCGAGAACCCAAATGCTTCATTATTTGATATCTGTCAAAGCTGGCAGTAGTAACTGCTTTCCAATAGCAGTACTAAAATGCAACGAGCAGTATAAACCTTTTATCTCGGACAACACTAACACTTGAAACACATTTAAGCAGTTTTAACACAATAAAGGTAGCACTAAGCAACGAACAGTACTAACCTTCTTTGAACAATATTAACCATAATACTCGAACCCAAGCAGCATTAAATCATGTTGCATATACTCGAACAATTTTAATACTCCAAACAGCAACATAAAGTATACGTTAGCATCAGAAGCATCCTTGATTTGCAAACAATACTACTATAAACTGTCATAAACTCGAACTCAATAGTAGTAATTCCTTAAGCCTATTTTCTTTTAGCCCAACAGTATTAACTAAGAAAACCAAGCAGTATTAAAAACTTCGAGCAGTATTAACTTCAAAAATATAGGCAGTACTAATATACCTTGATAGTACGTGCACTCTCGTGAACCCAAGTAGTTTGAACTTTGGGCAGTACAAACTTAGAAGCGTAGCAGTACTAATGAATCCAGTATTAACTTCCAAATGTCACTAGCAGTAGAAACCCAAATAAATCCAACAGTGTTAACTACTAGGAGGCTAGAAGTACAAACTCTTGTTACTACTGTTCTCCTTAAAACTGGCAGCACTAACACAAATACTAGCAGTATTAAGTATTAATACCTGGCAGCATTAAAATCATATCTGTATACCATAACAGATCAATACCAAAATCAAATAGCAACATCAACATATTATACGAGCAGTATTAACACATGGCTTACTACTTCAAAACCCTCACTTCTTTACAAGCTGCCATATGTTTCTGCTGTATCCTGAACGCCAAACCCTTATAACATGTTGCTTATCAAAAACATCTTCAAGCACGATCTTTAGCCATTATAATCACTGTTAAGGATACCTTTTTTTACCATATCTTCTATAATCTTCTATTATTTGTAGAATCTTCATTATGTCGATTTAGTCCCTCTTGTTTCATTTATTCAAACAGCATCAAGGAATCTTTAATTCCTAACAATCCTCCCCTAAACTTGATATTCATCTTGTTAATCATCAAGTTTCTTGAATGAAAGATTCCCAACAATCCTCCCCTAAACTTGATATTTATGAAGTCATACGCCCCAGTTGCCATTATACTCTAATATTTTGGGGGTGTGACAGATTGGTAACAGAGCCCTTGGTTATAGAGAACTAGGTTGCATTAGTAACTCTAGACTATAATCTTTGTTAAAATCCAAAATCTTATGTAGGTTTAATTATGAAACCTAGTTCTAATCAACAGTTATAGTCTAGAGTTACTAATGCAACCTAGTTCTCTATAACTAAGGGCTCTGATACCAATCTGTCACACCCCTAAAATATCAGAGTATAATGGCAACCGGGGGCGTGCGAATTCATAAATATTACAACACAAGGCAATAAAGAACGCCCTCTATATGAGACGTTTTAGAAAATTAATCATTTGCAATAGGTAGTAATAAATTGTTTAAACATTGTGCGGAAGCATAAACAACAAGACAACATGGTTTTTAAATGGAAACAAATGATTCTTTAGCTAAACGGAAAAATGACTTGCTATGCATGAGGGACATCATTATAGCATCTTCACTCTTAACACCTGAGAAAAACATTTCTAAAGCGTCAACATAAAGTTGGTGAGTTCATAGGTTTGTTTGTTTGATAATAGTGATGAACCACAAGATTTTAACCATAGTGTGAAATATAGTATCCCTATAAGTCACCAATGAAAAGCATTTACTATTGTCTAAGCTCATGACACCAACGCGTTAACCTGTGTGTATCCCACAAAATGAATGCCCATGCAGGTGACAAACCCAGGACACCCGTAATGTCTCAAATGAAACTGTATTCGCTTGAATAATGTCAGTTCAAGACAAACAGGGACGGCAATCCTGATAGATCTATCTCAAACATTGCGCTTTACAAGTAATTATACGGTTCACGTTAGTGGGCAAGTAGCAACTTTGGGTTTAAATCGGGACTTAGGACCAATCAGAAATGAGTATTGTACTTGTGTTCATTACGTTTGAAATAAGCAAAGTTGCTCACCCAAAGAGTGGGGGGGAAATTTAAAACAGTAGAGTAGGGGCTATGAAAACTCACCTCGATATCAAAATACTGCAATAAACTGTAGGCACGGAAAATTGATACGACACTCTATCCGACACCTAAATAATGAAATCATGTCTACTTTAACATGTATGCAAAACAAGTGAGTTACAATGCATTATCCATCCTTAGTAAGTGCTTTGAGTTTATGAAAATCTTTATTCATAATACTTGTAAAAACCAAAGTTCTCATGATACGTCTTTCCTCGTTAGGTCAAGTTCTCTACTACATGTTCATATCCGTATGTCATGTTACTTACCCATAAAATATTAGAGGTTGTATGGTATAAGATCATGATTGAGTCCATGGTCGGATAAGTCTCTAAGTAGGTCAAACAGTCTACTTATGTCTGAATGTCCAAAAAGAGGTTTTTACGTCTATTGGGTCTACATAAAGGTATAAATTTCCAAGTTATCATGTTTCAAGTAGTTTAATAGGTAAGGATTAGTATGAAATGATATAAGTCTTGATTAGGTCTCATTTTACCAAAAATAAGTTAGAGTTTTTAAGAAAATACTAGCAGAATTTATTATGACTTTATTCTAAACGGGTCAACTTTAAGTGTTCGCCATGACTTCGTTATTCGTCCTTTTTACTTGGTTCTTTTGATACTCTTTTCATATTATAATCCATCTAAAATAGTCGGGTTTCCATTTTAAATAATCACTTTAGGTTGCCTTGTAAAATTGCAAATAGTGGTGGTAATATGATCCTTTATATTACACATAAAATCATAGATCTTCTCGGGTCGATATCTTGGTCGTTTCTTATCCGTTTTAAGTGATTCCAAAGGCCAATGAAAGCTTATTATGTCTACTTTATAATGGTCAAGGGTTATGTTCTTACTTGTTAACCATTTATGTTCGAAATCAAATTTAATATGTCATGTTTTTACGTACGCATGTAGGTTTTTACTTATCATGTAGCGTTTTATGTGTGATGTAACTTAAGAAACAGGGAAAATGCATATGGCTTAGTTGGTGCTTACGAAGCGAGGCTCTACGACGTCGAATGGGGTATCGTGTGGAGCCATAACGCGCCCTATGACTTACTCTACCCAACTCTAAATATATTTCAACCCTTTTGTGCAAATAAGAAATTATAAATGAGTGGGCTTAATGGTATCCAATATGAGACGAGTAAGAACATGAACTCGATAATCACCGGAATTCGTTATAAAGGTCTAGAAACACAATCGTGTCTTACTACTCAGCAGAATCTTAAGGCCTCACTTGGAGCCACCTTATCACATTCTTAAGTTATTACTTTTGCCGTTGCTAATCCTCGCGATCACGAAATGTATGGGATGTTTAAAGATAGTTCTTGCTTAGGTTTCTTATGTAGGTATTTAAGGAACATATAAGGGAGGCTTACAAGTATCAAGTGAGGTTTTTAGTTGAACAAAGTGGTGATATGTGGCTGTTGGAGGTCTCGACAAAGAAAAGAAGACGAGAGGTGTTGTGTGTGTGTTTTGTGAATGGTGTAGCACCACCATGGCTTCATGTGCTGTATAATGAGCTTCCATAATGCTTGAAATCTCAGCCATTATCACAAGGAATAGTGCATAGATAAAAAAGGAATGGATTGGAGCATTTCATGGGATTTTTGATTGGATAAGCAAGGTATGGGCACATTATGGTGTTATTAGGCTAGTAACTTATTTATAATCATTCATGGTAAGTGTAAATCTTTATGTTTGAGGTAGAAAAAGTATTACTAAGGTTCTTGTAAAGGTTTAAGGAAAGGTAATATAAAAAATTAGCAAGTGTTAACTATAATTTGGCTTTTGGCGTAATTAAGTTGTGTTAACTAAATTTCAGGGTACTTAGTGTGTAAAACTTATTTAGTCATGGGTAATTAGGGTAATTAAGGTTTATTTGAGTGTTAGATATGATGATTTGGGTTTATGGTACGTTATACGGAAGTAAAAATGATTATTGGGTGAAATAGGGTGATTAGCGGTTTAATAAACGTACATGGGTATTTAAATGTTTAGAAAGATATCTCATGAGTTTACTACTAATGTAAACTCATTTTAGGGTTTTTTTTAGGTGTTGGGATCACAAAGACATGAGAAAAATGTTTCGTTCACAAATAATACGAAAGATATGATCATATTACTAATAGGCTCTAAAATATCCTTTTAGACTTAATATGTCATATTAACGACGTTTACATGGTACTTAGGCTCTCTATAGCCTATAATATTGTATCTCACTCCTAGGATAACTTCCTTTTGAGATTAAGTGGTAATTTGATAGTTTTACGATAAGTAGTTAAACCTAAATGGTAAAAAGTAAAACCTGAATTTTTACAAGTGTCACAGTCTCCCAATGTTAGAAGATTTTGTCTCGAAATCAAGATGTTGTATGCGAGACAAATTTCGAGGAGAGGATGGAAGTGTCGAGTAGGAGTCTAACGGATAGTAATAGTGCCTAGCTGTTACTTTCCTCCATAAATTTCAAATTTTTTTACCTTTTATCAACACAAACTAAATCTTCTTGTTTCTCACAAAATTTTCTTATTTTTGGTTAGAATGTCGTATCTCATTCCTATGATTGCGATTTTGTTTGTTGTGGTGGTTGCTATTTACTTGGTGAGAGTCCTACAAGAAGAAGATCAAGTGTTTGTAGTTCTAATACTGGGGCTTATTGTGCCACTCATTATTCTGTCAATTGGTGTGGAATCATTTTGGAAAGAGTAGTTACTGTAGGTAGACGAGTGGTTTGTACTACCACTTTGTTTTTGGTATTCCATTTAGTCGTACTTTGATCTTTTAAGGAAAATAATCGAATGTTTCATTCTTGACTTTGTTCATGTATGGTTAATTTCTTACGAGGTACTTTTAATGAATTATAATCTCCACGTTTTTTTCAAAGTTTATATTGTTTCATTGGTTGACGTGTTCATATGTATATTCCTTTATTTAATTTAGATAACTTGTTATTGGCACATCATGCCTTGGGACTACTTTTTGTCATTACGGTTTTGTCAATACGTTGATTGGTATAGGGGTATCAAAATACGTGTAGTTCAAGACTGTTTAACTCATATGTAAACTATATAAAGTATGCGTAGTCTAATGTTTAAATCATATATAGTTCATATAAGTATATATATTCCAAGTATGTTTAAATTAAATGTATCCCATGTTAAAGTATATGTATTTTTGATCATATGTAGCCCATATGAAGTATATGTATTCAACCATATGTAGCCCATATGAAGTGTATGTAGTTCAATCATATGTAGCCCATATGAAGTATATGTAGTTCTTTATTTGTTGATTCACATGTACCCCATATTAAGTAAGCAGCAATAACGGATGTTAATCACATTAAGCAGATATGTAGTATCGTTCCCCCATTTCTATTTAGTTGGTTAAAGTGATGATTAGAACTTTTGGATAGTTCTTCTTGGATTTGTTCTTTCAATGCGTTATCATTTATCAATGTGAGTGAAATGTCAGTCCTTACGGCTCTTGACGTAGTCCTCCTAAATTTCTTGTTAATATTAGTTTATATGGTGATAAAATCAAGAATATAATCGAAAGATAAACTTTTAATTCTATGGTGTGAGTCGGAGACGTCTTTGGATATGACACTTGTTTATATGATGACCGTCGTGTTGCTTTAGTAATATAGTTATGAATATGATGGATTAGTAAAAGAAGGTATCTTTAAATTCTTGTTTCACGTATAGCGACTACTGTGAGCATTCATCTGTCTACCTAACTTATACATAGTTGATCAGGCTATGTATACCTTAGGTTTACATTGTCATCCTCCTTTTCGTCAATTTTTAGATAGCTGTTTGTGATTGTAGGCATAACTGGTATTCTAGGTACTCGTGGTATATATAAATCATCCTGCTTTCCAAACATTAGATGAATGATGCTATTTTACATGTCAAGTTGTGATTTAATATTTCTTTGCCAATTTCCACCATACATGTGGTCCTCCGAAAAGTTTATATTCACTTTATGTGTTTATCTTACCACGTGTATATCGTTACCCTTCAGATATTGATATGTACACTTTATGTGTTTGTGAAGTTATAATCTCCGCGTATATGTTATTTCCAGTAAGCATTTTTGTTGAAATTTCATGGTTCGAATTGTAATTGTTTTCTGTTGGTCATGACTATACCCTGTCATTATTTCTTGAATATTTTAATCATTATTTCTCACAAACTCCCATACATACTCGGCCGCTCATCTCCTATATCTTTCAAATTTCAAATTTTACTCACTCCTCACTTCAAATTATTACCATCACCCAATTTACTTCTTTTTCCCAAAGTTATCGGATCTTAACCATCATGGAATTTCTAGTCGAGAATTTCACTCCCGTTATGATCATAATCATCACAACACTTGTCTTGCTTGTCTACCCGATGTGTTTCTTCTCGTACGGCGATGTATCTTTCGTTTTAGTAATTTATATCTTTGTTATATTCCCGATACTTTGTATCTTATTATATTATGAACAGAAATATTATGGATTTATTTAAATAAGATTTTGTGTTTGATATTTTATTGCTTTATTGTAACATCCGAGAATTTTCAGAATTTTAAAGGAGATATAAGTTATTCCTAGGTCGATTTATCAAAAACGAGCAGCTAAACCACGTATTCACGACTCGGACTCTAAAGCAATTTGATGTGAAATGATATTCCAGACAACTTTTCAGTTTTACCCGAGACCTGAAAACAGTCAGAAAGTGACTGAAATGCCCTCGCAAGATTTAGAAACGAGAAAATAATTAAATTATATTTAATTATCACGTTTTATTAAATAAAAATATTTAATAAAATACTTAGCATTTTAATTAAAAGCGTTTTTGAAAACGCGAATATTCGAGTTGAAATCCATTTTATTCTGAACGAGACGTAACCAGTTCACTAAATAAATAACGAATATTTTTATAAATGTTATAAAAATATTTATGAAATATTATCAAATAAATACTCGTTTTTATCGGAAAAATGATTTGGAAAACAATGGCGCAAGTTTCGTGCGTTGAATCATCCATTAAGAGCTGACTTAATTGAGTCCACGAACCAACATTTTATAACAAGTTTATCAACAAGTTACACATTTGTTCCCTCAAGAAATGACACTTGCCCACTTTTTCGTTTAACAGTTTTATTTTAAATATAATAATTTAAACATTTCATTTCTTTATTTATAAAATATAACACATCACAACTTTCTTCTTCAACCTCTTCTCTCCTCACCCCACCCTCACTCTGATTACTGTTCACAGCCTGGCCACACGCGACGGCCAAATGCGCCGCCGCCAGAAAAGTTTTTCGGCGAGCGTTCCGGCCGAAACCAAATGTTATCCTCGTGACCCGATCTACCCGATCCCCATATCCACTCGCCGTCACGCGCCTCCACCCCCTCCGGCAGCCACAGCCGGCCACCACAGTCATCATCATCACCATCCCACGCATCACCATAACACCACCATCACCACGGCTAAACAGCCGTGGCTACCACCCTCGTCACCACCACAGCCACCCACCATGGGTGCGTGTGGTTTTAAACCACCACCATCCTCATCATCACCACATCATTGTCATCACCGCCACCCCCTCGTCACCGCCACCATTTCGCAGCCACCCTTGCAGCAAGCACCACAAATGGGTGCGTTTGGTTCTTGTTTCACAGAAAAGGGGTGCGTTCGGTTTCGTTATAACAGCACCAAAAGGTGCATTTGGTTGTCTATAAACACCAAAGGGTGCGTTGGATTTATTGAAGCAGCAGACGAGTGCGTTCGTTTCGTGACAGCCACCACCAAAAGGGTGTGTTGGACTGCTGGTTTTATAACCCATCCGGGGTGTTTGTTTTGCAGTGTAATAGCCGTAAAGGCGTGTTTGGTTTGGCTTGTATCAGTTAGGGAGCGTTTGGTTTGTTGTCACCGCGAAAGGGTGCGTTTGGCTGTGCTAAAAAGCACATTAGGGTGCGTTTGGGATGGCTGCGAACAGCCAAGGGGTGTTTGGGTTAGGGTTTAACAGCCAAGGGCGTTTGGTTTTGTGGCAAATCCGCCAACTAGGGGTGCGTTTGTTTGTTATACTCAGCCATAGGGGGCGTTTGGTTGACAGAAATACAAATTAGGATGCGTGTGGGTTAGCAAATAGCTGAAAAGGGTGCGTTTGGCTGAAACAGAAAACGTAAGGGTGTGTTTGGCTGTTGGACAGCCAAAGGGTGTGTTTTGGGTTTTTGGGTTGCGGGGGGGTTTTGGCAGATTTGCACAAAAGGGTGCGTTTGGTTTAGCTCAAGGAGAAAACAAATAAAAAAAACCAACAAAGGGTTCAACAAGTGGTAATTTGGTTATATACCGTAACTAATAAAAATATACCAAGATTTGATATAAATATTAAAATCGGACCGGTGGTTAATTGGTTAAATAAACGTGAATCATTTATTATTTTCGGATATATTATATTAGACGCGTAACGGATTTATAATATGAAAATAATAACAATAACCAATAAATATACTTGAAACTTACCTTGGAAGTTTTATATTAACACTCTGATTGGAAAGTGGATTTGCAACAAAGTTGTTCGACTTGAGATCGTTTTTACAAACGGGAAGGTCATGGCGAAATTTATTTAGATTTCTACATTTAGTAATGTTTTACTAAAACTGTTATTTATCTTAAGAAAACGATAAAGGGACAAAGATTAAATTTTAAAGGATACATTAATTTGGAAATTTTACGATAATCGACCATCAGAACAAAAAGATATACTTTTACAAGAGACGATCTTTTTAGAGCTCAGAATTCTGTGAGGGAATACAGATAATATAAGTCTATACAATTTATTTTATTAGCATCTTTTTATATGTCAGATAGAAGTTAACTATTAATGTTGTAAAAGGCTTTTCAAACATCAGGATCAATTTAATGGTAATCTTAAATGTCGAATTAAAAAACGGGCGGTTTTATACAGAACTTTTTATTAAATTAAGTGACGATTTCAGAAAACGAGTCAGACTAATTGGTTTAAATATTTTTATTCACAATTATTATTAATAATACATGCATAGGTTTTTATTACTTTCATTAATTTTGGAATTGAATTGTCTTGTTTATATATTAATCAACTGGTAAGAATTATATAGGTATTTTTCATATTAATTAAAATGTCATATTTATTACACTCACTTTGCGTACTATTTTCAATTATTATTTATCCTCTACACCAAATACCATAACCAACGTTAAATCTAAATCTTCATCAACGATCGTCGCGTTGATGTAACCATCATCGAGAAACCCAAAATATATTATCCTTGGCTAGTGGGATTTTAGCCATTCAAGGATTAGATGCAACTTCTTGACGAGCCGCTTCGTCTTCCGTTCGTATTGTGCTTATTAGATGCCTATCTGTCAATAGGTTCTACAATCATCGAGGTGAGTTGTATAGCCCACGTTTTACATGTTTTACATTATTTTTGGGGTGAGATCATGCTTGTTACAAATTCAATTTAGTGTTTGATTAAACTCGTTACGTGTCATTTTAAACTCGTCTGCATACAGTTTTGCAATCGCATTTACAGGTTGATTACAAATGGGGTTTAATACTTATTTTTATATCTCGCGATGAGATACATATAATTGTTTAAGTGTTGTGCAGTGTTCACGTTCCTACGAATTGGTTATACAAGACTTATGTAATCTCACCGGTGAGATAAACATGCTTGGTTACATCTTATGGACGCGCTGTGGGGTAAGAAATATATGCATGGGTTTTTATAACTTGACGCATGTGGGTACTTTATATATTCAAATTGTTTGTGTTGCCCTAAGTAGGATAAACCCAATGTGCCCACTTCATGAACTGTAAATCACCTGGGATGGTGGAGCCGCGGGTGTTATAATAGATCTATTTAGGGGAGAAGGCCTCTGTTTAGGTGTGATAGCTATACTGGGACAAAGAAACGTATAACATGGCGGTTCAATGGATGTTCTGGTAGAACATCAACATGGGAATTGTAGGCCAATTATATGGTATCATTTCTGCTCGAGCTTCAGTGTCATGGGCTTAGGAAAACGAATTGACATTTTTTGTGATGTTGGACATGATGCATTATCACGGGGGAAATTTTGAGGTCAATTTTCTTATACATTTTACCATTAAATATTTGGAATATTTAGAGCTGGTTTTGTTGTCATGCATACTTTGAACATAAGGTGTCCATTCATACATACGTTTTTGTGACTATTTGGGGATTGAAATGGTCAGACATATTGTACAACTACTGTAGAATTATGAAAATTCATAACATACGTTTGGGAGCATACAAGGTTTGAAACGGTCATGCATACTTTACAAATATTTGATTTCTAAAAATCATACATATATTTTGGAAGGACATTTAAGGGTTTAAATGGTCATACACACTTTGCGAACTTTGGTTGTATCATTTACTATTTAAACAAGCTTATGACTCACCAACTTTATGTTGTCGTTTTTAAGCTTGGTTTTCTCAGGTGTTATTAAATGCTTGGTTATTGATGTAGCTTTGGAGTTCTAAATGACAAGATTTATACTTGGATTTATACAAATGATCAAATATCGTTGTGTTGCTTTCATGCTTTGAATGTGATCGCAATTATTGTGGACAACTATTATTTAATTCAGAATAATCAATGAGATTGTTTTAAAAAAACGACACATTTAGAGTTCGTTATCTTCGTATCTCGCCGTGTGTATTATGACAGTAGCAACCATGTGGTATTCCGGCTGCAGTTGTCATAATTTTGGGGGTGTTAAAGACTTGGTATCAGAGAATGGTTATAGAGAAACAGGTTGCATATTTTTACCCTTAGACTATAATCCAGTTTTCACAAACATTACATCACATCAAAACATTTTTCAAATGCTTACACGCTACTTGCTATCGTGTTTTACTTACATGACTGCTTAAAGTGCTACGTGGACTTTACAATATTATGTAATATATTTGCTTACTTCTTTTGCGTATATCGCACGTTTAATTTATATAAGATTATTTTTATAAATACCAGAGCATTTCTTAAGGACATTGTGAGTTGCACAATGGTCTCCATTATTACTCAGACATTGTGAGTTGCACAATGGTCTCATTTTATTTCTTAAGACATTGTGAGTTGCACAATGGTTCTCCATTATACTCAGACATTGTGGAGTTGCACAATGTCTCATTATAATTCTTAGACACTTCGTGAGTTGCACAATGGTCTCACTTCGTTCTCAGACATTGTAAGTTAAACAATGGTCTCTGAGAATAATATTTTCTTCATAGTCTTATACAATATAGTATTATGCGAAGACCGTTATAATTTTTGTTTACATGGACTTATGTATGAATCTAAGTATTACAAGTCTTGTATGGGCGGGACTTGTAATATAAGGATTAATATGATAATTGCTAGTAAACAAATCAGTACAGTTCTGTTTGACTGGGAATTGATGTATAAATAATAAGTATTACAAGTCTTGTATGGGCGGGACTTGTAATAGGAGGATTTATATGATAATTGCTATGTTGACTGGTTCATCGAGACTTTTACCTGGTTTACTCTAACCAGGGTACTCATTACCTATCTTGAACTCTAGGTCGATATTTTTGGGTAGTTTTACTCCCTGTCTCCGAAGACGAGTTTGGAACACTCGTCCCATACTCATTAGAGCACATGCATCGTCATGTCATCCATCACCTTGAAAGTTATGTGGGTACGCGTATTGCATCGGGAATTATTAAGTAGGATGATTTATAATCTGTTTATTTAAAAGGATTGGGACGCCTCTTCATTTAAATAAATAAATTATAAATCCCCGAACCATAAGTTTATAAATTTATCATTTACATAAATTGGGACGCTTCTTTATGCAAATGATGAATTATAAATGAGTGGGCTTAATGGTATCCAATGTGAGACGAGTAAGAACATGAACTCGATAATCACCGGAATTCGTTATAAAGGTCTAGAAACACAATCGTGTCTTACTACTCAGCAGAATCTTAAGGCCTCACTTGGAGCTACCTTATCACATTCTTAAGTTATTACTTTTGCCGTTGCTAATCCTCGCGATCACGAACTGTTCGTGGAACTAACAGACTTGTTACACACTTGAGTTAATGGAGTTGATCATCGAACCTTAAAATTGAGTACCATAATCCGCCGTCTATCGCATAAGCTCTTCCGCGAGCTCCTCTCATTTATTAAACTTTATTCTGGGAATATTGTTTCTCGAAATGTCCTAATTCTCGGCATCCCATCACCATTTGTTATAGTATTGACGTTATGGTCGCTGCTGTTGGGTCCTGGAGCGGTCCCGACTGATACAACTTTATCCAATAGGTTATGCAACTCCCCTTAAACGAGATAAACACCTATCGACGAAACAGATAGTTGGACTATTCATTTCGGGCCACTAGTAGGAAGACTTAGGTCGCGATACATCCTAGTACTGCCAAAGTTAGTTGGGGTACTTACATCCAGAAGCCACGTTGATGTGATATCGAACCTTACAGATAGTAGAAACGAGACTCCGTCCTCGGACATTTAGAAACTTTTACAAACATACTCACGCGACTACACCTTCTTCTTGAGGTTTTCACTATAATGAGACTTTCCCTATAACGCGGTTATACCAGTCATAAGATCTGTAATGATATATTTTGAGATACCCATTTTGATGGATTAAATATCCTGGACAAACCTAGCCAAAATTTTTGGTAGATTGAGAAGTGTAGAAACACCGAATTTTGCTGAATAAAGTTATCAGCGTCTTGTTTAGAACGAGTTATTAAACCTTAAGTCTTTCCTTGGTCACACAATCGGATAACACAAATTTAATCTCGGGACGAGATTTCTTTAAGGGGTAGGTACTGTAACATCCGAGAATTTTCGGAATTTTAAAGGAGATATAAGTTATTCCTAGGTTGAATTATCAAAAACGAGCAGCTAAATCACGTTTTCATTATTCGGACTCTAAAGCAATTTGATGTAAAACGACATTCCTGACAACTTTTTAGTTTTGACCGAGACCCGAAAACAGTCAGAAGGTGACTGAAATGCCCTTGCAAGATTTAGAAACACAAAAATAATTAAATTATATTTAATTATCACGTTTTATTAAATAAAAATATTTAATAAAATACTTAACGTTTATTTCTAAACGTTTATTAAAAACGCGAATAATCGGGTTAAGATTTATTTCCTTCGGACTAGGTATAATCAGGATATCAAATAAATAACGAATATTTTTATAAATGTTATAAAAATATTTATGAAATATTATCAAATAAATACTCGTTTTTATCGGAAAAATGATTTGGAAAACAATGGCGCAAGTTTCGTGCGTTGAATCATCCATTAAGTGGCATAAACGAGTCCCGAACCAACATTTTATAAAAGTTTCTCAACAAGTTACACATTTGGTCCCTCAAGAAATTAACACTTGCCACTTTTGTTTTAAAGTTTATTATAAATATAAAATTTAAAACATTTCATTTCATTATTTATAAAAATAAAACACACACACACTTCATCTTCAACCTCTCTCCCCTCACCCCACCACCGGCTACTGTTCACGCCGGCCACCACCGCCGCCGGCCACCATGCCGCCGCCGCCGGAAAAGTTTTCCGGCGAGCGTTCCGGCCGAAACCAAATGTTATCCTCGTGACCCGATCTACCCGATCCCCATATCCACTCGCCGTCACGCGCCTCCACCCCCTCCGGCAGCCACAGCCGGCCACCACAGTCATCATCATCACCATCCCACGCATCACCATAACACCACCATCACCACGGCTAAACAGCCGTGGCTACCACCCTCGTCACCACCACAGCCACCCACCATGGGTGCGTGTGGTTTTAAACCACCACCATCCTCATCATCACCACATCATTGTCATCACCGCCACCCCCTCGTCACCGCCACCATTTCGCAGCCACCCTTGCAGCAAGCACCACAAATGGGTGCGTTTGGTTCTTGTTTCACAGAAAAGGGGTGCGTTCGGTTTCGTTATAACAGCAACAAAAGGTGCGTTTGGCTACGCTAAAAAGCACATTAGGGTGCGTTTGGGATGGCTGCGAACAGCCAAGGGGTGTTTGGGTTAGGGTTTAACAGCCAAGGGCGTTTGGTTTTGTGGCAAATCCACCAACTAGGGGTGCGTTTGTTTGTTATAAGGGTGTTTGGGTCAGCTGAGAAACTGCCGAGGGTGTGTTTGGTTCGGTCATATAACACCCAAAGGGTGCGTTTGGTTGACTGAAATACACGAGAGGGTGCGTTTGGTATAAGAAAACAAACATAGAGTGCGTTTGGCCTTTGTTCTCAGCCTGGGTGTGTTTGGTCTTCTGTTATTCACCAGAAGGGTTGCGTTTGGCTTTATAGATGCACCAAGGGGAACGTCGGTTCGGACAGCCACCACGATGGAGTATTGGTTAGGTTAGGCATGCAGACGTGATGGGTTGCTTGAATGCATCAAGGGCGTGTTTTGTTTAATAAGGGTTCCCCACAGTTTGGGTGCTTATTTGCTGGGTTTAGCAACGAAGGGGTGTGTTTGGTTTGACCGAAACAACAATGAGGGTGCGTTTGGTTTACAGCCGACTAGGGTGCGTTTGGTATATATAACATTTGACTAATAAAAATAACATAAGGTTTTAATAAATATTAAAACCGGATAAATTTTTATTGGTGGTTTTAAATAGTTAAATAAATATAATATTTATTAATTTGTTTAATTTAGATATAATAATATACATATATATACTATATCTAGAAAACGCGAGCATTTGAAATATTGGAAAGCAAATGATTGCAACATGTATTGATTAAGGGAAAACGTTAAGTTTTGCAAAAATGGAAAACATTATACAACCGAAAATGTCATGACGAAATATATATATATTTAGTAATGTTTTACTAAAACTTATATTATTTTAGAAACCGATAAAGAGACTAAAGTTATATTTTAAGATATATTAAAATATAACTATACAATAACCTGACAACGAACGAAAACAAATGAAATTTGAGTTTATAAAATATTATATTATATTTTATAATTGTCAGCGAGAAGATAACCTAATAATTGTTGTAAAAGGCTTTACAACCATCGGTTAATTTAATTGGTAATCTTAAAACGTACGAATACGTTTATACAAGAACTTTTTATTAAATTAAGTGATGATTTCAGAAAACGAGTCAGACTAATTGGTTTAATTATTTTATTCACACTTATTATATAATACCTGCAAGGTATTATATACTTTTCATTAATCTTTGGATTGATTGTCCTTGTTATATATAATTCACGGTAGGAATTATATAAGGGTTATTTTTCATATGTAATATATAAAGAATATATATTACACACTTTGCGTATATTTTCAATTTATTTATTTAACCAACCACCAAACCATACAACGTTAAATCTAAATCTTCATCAACGTGTCGCGTTGATGTAACCATTCATCGGGAAACCCAAATACATTATCCTAGGCTAGTGGGATTTAGCCATTAAGATTAGCTGCAACTTCTTGATCGAGCCGCTTCGTCGTCCGTTCGTGTTGTGCATATTAGATGCCTATCTATCAATCGTTCTTCATCATCAATGTGAGTTTCATAGCCCCACTTTTACTCGTTTTGGAAAATGTTTTATATTTTTTGGGTGAGAACATGCTTGTTTTAAAATGCATTTACATGGTTGATTACAATTGGTTTACATACTTATCTATGTATCTCGCGATGAGATACAATACTTGGTTTAATTGTTGAGCGTGATCACTCGCTATAACTTGATTATGCACTCATATGTATATCTCACGGTGAGATACAATGCTTGATTACACTTATAGACGCACTTTGGGGTAAGAAATATATGCATGGGTTTTTATAATTGGACGCAAGTAGAACATTTCATTATATCAAATTGATTACGTGTTTGCCTAAGTAGCGATAACCCATGTGCCCTATCTTGAAACTATTAAATCACTGGGGAGGTGTTGCGAGGTGTTTTAAATAGTTCTATTTGGGAGTGACGCCTCCGTTCGGGTGACTAGCTATCACTTGATAAACGAACGTATAACATGGCGGATCAATGGATGTTCCAGGTTAGAACATCAACATGGGCAATGTAGGCCATTTATATGGTATTTATTTATGTCAAGCTTCAGTGTCATGGGCTTAGGAAAACGTAATGACATTTTTGTGATGTTTGCACATGATGCATTATCACGGGGGAAATCTTGCGGTCCTACACTTATACATTTTACCATAAATATTTGGATATTTAGGAGTGGTGTTGATTGTCAATGCATACTTTGGGAACAAAGGTGGTCCATATCATACATAGTTTTTTTGAATATTTGGGGTTGAAATGGTTAGAAATATTTTACAAACTCTTTGATTATGACATTCATACATACAGTTTGGGAGCATACAAGGTTTGAAACGGTTCATGCATACTTTACAAATATTTGATTTCTGAAAATCATACATATATTTTGGAAGGACATTTAAGGGTTTAAATGGTCATACACACTTTGGAAACCTTTGGTTTATCATTTATATTTAAACAAACCTATGAACTCACCAACTTTATGTTGACACTTTTAAGCATGTTTTTCTCAGGTGAATTAGATGCTTGGATTATCTGATGTGCATTGGAGTCTAAATTGACAAGATTTCATACTTGGATTTCTACAAATGATCAAATCTCGTTGTGTTGCTTTCAAGCTTTTCATTGTGATGCAATTATGGGGAAAAACTTTATTTTAATTTCAGGAAAATCAACGAGATGTTTTACAACGACACATTTAGAGGTCGTTCTTATTTCCTCTTATATCTGCGTTGTGTTATTTTGAAGTAGCACCTATGTGGTATTCCGCTGCTTGTTTGAAATTTTGTGGGTGTTACAGATTGGTATAGAGCGCTGGGTTATAGAGAAAACTAAGGTTGCATATTTTAACCTTAGGACTATAAACCGTTTTCACAACATTGCATCACATCAAACATTTTCAAAGTGCATACACGCTACTTGCTTATGTGCTTACATTACGTGCTGCATTAAGTGCTTACGTGACATACATATATGTAATATATATGCTTACATCTTTTGCGTATATCGCACGTTTATTTATATAAGAGTTATTTATATAAATACCAGAGCATTTCTTAAGACATTGTGAGTTGCACAATGGTCTCCATTATACCTCAGACATTGTGAGTTGCACAATGGTCTCATTTTACTTCTTAGACATTGTGAGTTGCACAATGGTCTCGTTTCGTTCTCAGACATTGTAAGTTAAACAATGGTCTCTAAGAATATTATTTTCTTCCTAGCTTTATTCAAATATTGATTACACGAAGACGTTATAATTTTTGTTTACATGGAATTATGTTATGAATTAAGTATTAATGTCCTTGTATGGGCGGGACTTGTAATATAAGGATTGATATGATAATTGCTATGTAAACAAAACCCGTCACAGTTCTGTTTACATGGGATTATGTATAAATCTAAGTATTACAAGTCTTGTATGGGCGGGACTTGTAATAGGAGGATTTATATGATAATTGCTATGTTGACTGGTTCATCGAGACTTTTACCTGGTTTACTCTAACCAGGGTACTCATTACCTATCTTGAACTCTAGGTCGATATTTTTGGGTAGTTTTACTCCTGTCCTGTCGAGACGAGTTTGGAACACTCGTCCCATACTCATTAGAGCACATGCATCGTCATGTCATCCATCACCTTGAAAGTTATGTGGGTACGCGTATTGCATCGGGAATTATTAAGTAGGATGATTTATAATCTGTTTATTTAAAAGGATTGGGACGCCTCTTCATTTAAATAAATAAATTATAAATCACCGAACCATAAGTTTATAAATTTATTATTTACATAAATTGGGACGCTTCTTTATGCAAATGATGAATTATAAATGAGTGGGCTTAATGGTATCCAATGTGAGACGAGTAAGAACATGAACTCGATAATCACCGGAATTCGTTATAAAAGTCTAGAAACACAATCGTGTCTTGCTACTCAGCAGAATCTTAAGGCCTCACTTGGAGCTGCCTTATCACATTCTTAAGTTATTACTTTTGCCGTTGCTAATCCTCGCGATCACGAACTGTTCGTAGAACTAACAGACTTGTTACACACTTGAGTTAATGGAGTTGATTCGTCCTTAAACTAGCGACTGAGTACCATAATCCGCCGTCTATCGCATAAGCTCTTCCGCGAGCTCCTCTCATTTATTGAACTTTATTCTGGGGATATTGTTTCTCGGAGGGTCCTCACCCTCTGCATCCCATCACCATTTGTCATAGTTATTGTCTTTATGGTTGCTGTTGTTGGGTCCTGGAGTGGTCCCAGATTGTACAAACTTTATCAACTAAGTGATGAAACCCACCTTAAACAAGATAAGCATATGTCGATATAGTATTCAGTTGAACTACGCATTGCAGACAAATAGTACACCAATTTAAGTCATGATACTATTTAGTACTGCCAAGTAAGTTGGGTACTTACATCCATAAGCCAAGTTGATGTGAATCATCGAACCTTACAGATAGTAGAAACGAGACTCCGTCCTCGGACATTTAGAAACTTATACAAATATACTCACGCGACTACACCTTTTTCTTGAGGTTTTCCCTATAATGAGACTTTCCTTATAACGCGGTTATACCTGTCATAAGATCTGTAATAATATATTTTGAGATACCCATTTTGGATGGATTAAATATCCTGGACAAACCTAACCAAAATTTTTGGTAGATTGAGAAGTGTAGAAACACCGAATTTTGCTGAATAAAGTTATCAGCGTCTTGTTTAGGGCGAGTTTATTAAACCTTAAGTCTTTCCTTGGTCACACAATCGGATAATGCAAATTTAATCTCGGGACGAGATTTCTTTAAGGGGTAGGTACTGTAACATCCGAGAATTTTCGAAATTTTAAAGGAGATATAAGTTATTCCTAGGTTGAATTATCAAAAACGAGCAGCTAAATCACGTTTTATTTTATCGACTCTAAATCAAATTTGATGTAAAACGGATTATTTCGAACAACTTTTTTAGTTTGACCGAGATCAGAAAACTGTCAGAATGTGACTGAAATATCCTCGCAAAATTTGAGCACAAGCGTCCGACCCAAAATAATTAAATTTATATTTAATTATCATAATTTATTAAATAAAAATATTTAATAAATTTATTTATATTGTTAATCGAAAACGTTTGTTAAAAACGCAATTATTGAAGTTAAAATTCATTTTACGGATAAAGTTTATCGGAAAAATATATAAATGAATAACAAACATTTTAAATAAATGTTATGAAACAATTATGAAATAAAATCGTGTAAATACTCATTTTTATTGGAAAAATGATTTGGAAAACAATGGCGCAAGTTTCGAGATTTGAATCATCCGTTAAGTCGCTCAAATGAGTCCCGAACCATTATTTTACAAAATAATGCCCAACATTTACACCTTTGGTCCCTGAAGAAACATTTACAATTTTTTCCCTCATCTATTATTACTTTGTCATTGTTTTTATAACTTTTTATATAAATACAAAAGTTATAATTTTCTTTTCATTATTTATAAAAACACAACACACATCACTAGTCTCTCTCTCCCTTATGAATTCCGGCAGCCACCAGCCGCCGCCGGCCACCATGCTGCCGCCGCCGGAAAAGTTTTCCGGCGGGTTTTCCGGCCGAAACATAAAACGTTTCTCATCTCCGGATCTACCCGATCCTCACCACCACGCGCCACCACTCGCCACCACAGTCGTCACCTAAATCCCGTCACCCTCACCACCTCTATCTCTTCCCCTACGCCATCGCCACCATGCCGCCACCTTCATCACCACCGAGGGATGTTTTGTTCAATTTGTTTTAAACACCAAGGGTGTGTCGGTTGTGGTAATAGCACCGAGGGTGCGTTTGTTTACGGGATAACAGCCCAGGGGGGTGTTTGTTTTTGGTTATAAACACCCACATAGGGTGCGTTCGAGTTTAAAACCACCACCAAAGGGTGCGTTGGCTGTTATTTCGCACAGAGGGGTGCGTTCCTTTTGGCAGCCCACCAAGGGCGTGTTCGAGTTTAAGCAAACCCGAAAGGGGGGGTGGGGTTTTAGTTTTACTTTTTTTCGCAGGCACCATGGGTGCGTCTGGTTCCTTATCAGCCGCACCAAAGGGTGCGTTGGTTTGATCTTATCGGCACAAAGGGGTGCGTTTAGTAGTTAAAACCACCAGCGGGATGTGTTTGGTTCGGACCTCTAGGGCACGTTTGGTTTAGTGGTTATATCACCGTATAGGCTGCGTTTGATTTTAGAAAAAAACTGTTAGGGTGCGTTTGGGGTTAACAGAAAAGATAAAGGTGTGTTTGGTTCTAGTTATTAATCGAAAGAGGGGGCGTTTGGCTGAGTAATATTAACTAAGGGTGCGTTAGGTTGATGTTTACAGCCAAGGTAGGGCTCGGTTGGTTTGTATTTTCACCTCATAGGGTGCGTTTGGGTCCGGGTCAGCAGCCACAAGACTGCGTTTGGTTTCATTTCGCACCAAGGGATGCGTTGGTTTGTGTTCACCCCGGAAAGGGCACGTTTGTTTGGGCAGATTTACAACATAAGGGTTATGTTTGGGTGAGCAGAAAACCAATAAGGGCGCGTTTGGGTTAACACAAATCGGTAAATAAATACATTGTAAGATCAATAAATATATAGTGAAAACTTTTATAAATATAAAAGTTTAATACCTAGTGGTGGTTTAAAATGGTTTTTTAAATAATTATTGTTTATATATTCTTTTGTTAAGTTGAGATTTTAATAAACATATATATTATATCTAGAAAGCGCGGGCATTTGAAATATTGATAAACGAATGATTTCAATATATACTGATTAAAGGAAAACGTCGAGTTTTGCGAATAAGGAAAACATTATATAACCGAAAATGTCATAACGAAATATATATATTTCAATATTTAGTAACGCTTTACCAAAACTCATATTGTGTTATAAACGGATAAAAAGGGACCAAGTTATATTTTAAAAAGATACATTGACTTGTATTATACAATAACCCGACCAATGAACGAAAACTATACTTTACATTGAGACAACTGTTTTAGACGCGACCCGTTGAGGAAATGAAATATGAGTTTATAAAATATTATATTATATTTTATAATTGTCAGCTAGAAGATAACCTAATAATTGTTGTAAAAGGCTTTACAACCATCGGTTAATTTAATTGGTAATCTTAAAACGTACGAATACGTTTATACAAGAACTTTTTATTAAATTAAGTGATGATTTCAGAAAACGAGTCAGACTAATTGGTTTAATTATTTTATTCACACTTATTATATAATACCTGCAAGGTATTATATACTTTCATTATCTTTGGATTGTGGTCCTTGTTTATTATAATTCACTGGTAAGAATTTATATTAAGGGTTATTTTTCATATGTAATATCTAAAGAATTATATTACACACTTTGCGTACATTTTCAATTTATTTATTTAACCAACCACCAAACCATACAACGTTAAATCTAAATCTTCATCAACGTGTCGCGTTGATGTAACCATTCATCGGGAAACCCAAATACATTATCCTAGGCTAGTGGGATTTAGCCATTAAGATTAGCTGCAACTTCTTGATCGAGCCGCTTCGTCTTCCGTTCGTATTGTGCATATTAGATGCCTATCTGTCAATCGTTCTACATCATCGAGGTGAGTTCATAGAAAAAAAAAAAAAAAAAATAAACCCAGTTTTAATGGTTTTACATATATTTTTGGGGTGAGAACATGCTTGTTACAAATTCAATTACGTGTTTGATTTAGACTCGTTACGTGCTCATTTTCAACTCGTCTGCATACATGTTTGCAAACGCATTTACATTGTTAATTACAAATTGGTTTACATACTTATTTTTATATCTCGCGATGAGATACAATACTTGGTTTAATTGCTGAGCGTGATCACTTGCTATAACTTGGTTATACACTCATACGTATATCTCACGGTGAGATACAATGCTTGGTTACCCTTAGGAATGCGTTTTAGGGTAAGAAACATATGCATGGGTTTTTATAATTGGACGCAAGTGGACATTTCATATTTAAACTGATTACGTGTTTGCCTAAGTAGCGATAACCCAATGTGCCCACTATCATGAACTGTAAATCACCTGGAGGGTGAGCGCGGATGTTATAAATAGATCTATTTGGGGGTGACGCCTCCGTTCGGGTGACTAGCTATCACTAGACAAATGAACGTATAACATGGCGGATCAATGGATGTTCCGGGTTAGAACATCAACATGGGCAATGTAGGCCATTTATATGGTATTCATTTATGTCGAGCTTCAGTGTCATGGGCTTAGGAAAACGTAATGACATTTTTGTGATGTTTGCACATGATGCATTATCACGGGGGAAATCTTGCGGTCCTACACTTATACATTTTACCATAAATATTTGGAATATTTAGAGATGGTTTTGATTGTCATGTATACTTTGAACAAAGGTGGTCCATTCATACATACGTTTTTGTGACTATTTGGGGATTGAAATGGTCAGACATATTTTACAACTCTTTGAATTATGACATTCATACATACAGTTTAGGAGCATACAAGGTTTGAAATAGTCATGCATACTTTACAAATATTTGATTTCTAAAAATCATACATATATTTTGGAAGGACATTTAAGGGTTTAAATGGTCATACACACTTTGGAAACCTTTGGTTTATCATTTATATTTAAACAAACCTATGAACTCACCAACTTTATGTTGACACTTTTAAGCATGTTTTTCTCAGGTGAATTAGATGCTTGGATTATCTGATGTGCATTGGAGTCTAAATTGACAAGATTTCATACTTGGATTTCTACAAATGATCAAATCTCGTTGTGTTGCTTTCAAGCTTTTCATTGTGATGCAATTATGGGACAACTATTATTTCAATTTCAGAAAATCAACGAGATTGTTTTACAAACGACACATTTAGAGGTCGTTCTCTTGTATCTAGCGCTGTGTATTATGAAGTAGCACCCCAAGTGGTATTCCGCTGCGTTGTGATTTTTGGGGGTGTTACAGATTGGTATCAGAGCACTGGTTATAGAGAACTAGGTTGCATATTTTACCCTAGACTATAACCGTTTTCACAAACATTCTACTCCTCAGACATTGTGAGTTATACAATGGTCTCATCTTACTTCTTAGACATTGTGAGTTGCACAATGGTCTCAATTATACCTCAGACATTGTGAGTTATACAATGGTCTCATCTTACTTCTTAGACATTGTGAGTTGCACAATGGTCTCAATTATACCTCAGACATTGTGAGTTATACAATGGTCTCATTTTACTTCTTAGACATTGTGAGTGCACAATGGTCTCACTTCGTTCTCAGACATTGTAAGTTAAACAATGGTCTCTAAGAATATTATTTTCCTTAATAGCTTTATACAATATCGTATTACACGGAGACCGTCATAATTTTTGTTTACATGGAATTATGTATTAATCTAAGTATTATAAGTTTTGTATGGGCGGGACTTATAATATAAGGATTGATATGATAATTGCTATATTAACAAAACCCGTCACAATTCTGTTTACATGGGATTATGCATGAATCTAAGTATTACAAGTCTTGTATGGGCGGGACTTGTAATA
>BQNB010026422.1:286-17041 GCA_026074375.1 Tanacetum coccineum | reverse complement strand
TCTATATATATATATATATATATATATATATATATATGTATATATATAGCTATATGTATATGTGTGTGTGTGTGTCGACTATTTTTATAGATTATGCAAAAATTGGTTTTGAAAAATTAATATGGACTTAAAGCTATTGTAATAATAATCTATTATAGACTAATGTCTTGCATTGAAAAACGCATTAGGGTTGGGCTTACATACCATAATTTTTCTCGCGTTTAAAACAATGTACAATACTAGTTTTTAATACATTATTATTCGCTTATTGTATAGTGCTTGGTGTATACAATTTGCTTGATCGATGAGCGATATATACATAAAATTATTGTTTTGCATGTTTTAAAACACATTTGGTTGGTTTTACCGTAATTGGCTTCAACGACGAAACATGCAAAATACAATACTTTTACGTGAACATTTTAACAATATTAAAGTATGTCGCAACTTTAATAATGATGGAATTAAATACGAGACGGGTATCTATTTAGGATTTGATTTTTCCCGCGCAAGGCTTAAGGTCTTGTCCTACCTTGTTCGGGGAGTTAATCTTTAATATTTTTTCGTGGTAAAATTTGCTTATACTATAATGTTGTAAAAGCTAATTGTATAATCCTTAATTTTTTGGATCACTTGTGGATTCTATATCTATAACTTCCAATAAAGGAGAGTTGAAAAAGACCTTCAATACCCCTTTAAAAAAGAATACTAAAATTCTAGAGTGTATAAGTTGGTCATTTTTCATTAAAGTTTTGAATTAATCTTTATTTAAGGTAAAATATAATTAATCAAAACTTCTCCCATAATTTTCGGGCCTAATTATTGAGATGATACATTATTAGTCAAAGCTTATTAAGTAAGCCTCCGAATTTTTGGATTTTACTCATATGATCGATCGTAATTTCATAACACGATTACCTTCATCCTCTTTTTTGCAGTTTTCATCAGTTTATAATTTATTATGAGTTTTAATTTTCATATGGGTCAAACTTATTTTATTTTATTTTTGTGTTTTTTGCAGTTTCACATATAAATCTATAAGGAAGATATAAACAGATGGACACTTTTGTTGATAAAGGTATTTTATGGTGCTTTGTTACATTATATCAAAAGCTTTCTTATTGTGGTTCATCCATTCTTCTACTGTTTTCTTTACTTGATATGTTTTTCATAATGAATATTTAAAATATTTGGTGATACCAAAAATCTAGGATGCTTTGTTTTGATAGATTGGAGAATTTTTTTTTCTGGAAGAATAACAAGTCCTATTATGCATTGTTAAATGCACATCATGTGTTGATAAAATGCCCTTATCGTATTCTCTATCTGTTTTAATTCATTTACATATTTATTATGTCATTTAGCTTTTTTCAACTTGATAAATGAACTATGCATTATTTGTAGACATCAAAAGATGCAGAAAAAAAACAATGCATTTTATTGTGTGCGAGAAATTGACTTCATTTTCTTTGTTTTGGTAGGTTAGATAAGTCAAAGCATGGATCACCACTTCCCTGTTTTCCTTTCCTATATTCTTCATGTTTGGGATGAAGTTCAGTAAGAGTTCTTAGCAAAGGGTAATGATACTGTTGGTTTTTAAATATTGATTTTTGCTGGAATGTCAAATATTCGAATTTATGTTTTTGTATGGAACATTTTTTGTGGGTCTGTTTGTTTGATTTAGATATAAGGAGCCAAATGTAAGATGGTTTGAGAACCAATATGATAGTCTTACTCAATGAAACATACACTAAAGATCCCAAAGGTATCATCTAAGTTAGTAGATATATTATTCATTAGAATCATGGTAACTTATTTTTAACATTGTTCAATGCATTGCTATCACTTTTCTTAATCAAATTGATTATGTATGTTATAGGCGATTAAAAGGCTTCTTTTACTAAATTTTCTCATATGAGTCATTGACGTGCGTGCTCATGTTACTTGTGAAAGCTTCTATGCCATCTCAACCATTTCAACCATACCTCAATCCATTTGACCTGTTAGAGATACAATGTAACCTGAATTGATATAAGGGAAGTGTCATTATAGTCTATTTTAATCCATTTCATGTGCTCGACTAATGGATAAATATTCGTGAGGTTTTTTTCTTCCATTTACAAAACTTGATCATTTTATAAAGGATTAATACTATAACACGACTAAAGTCGAATACGTTGTCTCTTCAGTGAAAGCAATAGAGGTTATGATCTATAACACATGTTTTATTTTTGTCCTTTCATCTTATATGTTGATAAATCATGATTCTCATTGTTAACGTCTCAGGTTTTTGCTTTATATTTTTAATGAATCAGGCTAAATGAGATAACTCTAAAGGATGGGCCATGTGCAAGGATATGTGTCATTTGACTAATCCTTGTGTACGTTGTTTGAAGCATTCAATGACTCAAAGAAGTTAAGATATTTAAGGTAATACATTACACTAACATCTATATCTTTATAATAAGGATTCTTGTATGTCATTAAAATTTCATTAGAAGAAAAATAGTTGTTAGTGAAGTAAGAAAATAGAGTTGATGGAGACGGTGTACATAGAAAATACTATCTATAGAGAGGTTTTAAAATGACAGTTTTGATTGCTTTTAATATACATAGTATTTTATAGGGGTTGTTTGGGATTGCTTATTGAAATTGTGTATAATATACGGACTGTTGGGGATTGCTTACTAAGATTGCTCATATTATAGTATAAAGGGGCTATTTAGGATTGCTTATTGAGTGTCATATGAGGTTTTGAGGTTGTTTGTCATGATTAATTGTTCTCTTTAACCTCAAATTTGAGCGAGTATGTGTGTATTCATGACAGTAAATGTCTCTTTAACCTTAACTTTTGTTTTGTATTGTGATATATATATATATATATATATATATATATATATATATAGTCTTCTAAGAAACGACATTAAGCTTTTGAATTTTGTAAGATCTAAATTTCTGCTTCAAGACCTTTCTTCTATAATTGATGGGTAGCCAAGAACAAAGACTTAACAACATGACTCAAATTCTACTTTTACTCTAAAGGTAATAGTTATAGTAATTTTTCAAATGTTAGTTTTCTTTTGTCAATCAATGGTTTTTTACATTAATAAGTTGGTACTTTACACTGACCGACCCTCAACACATTTCCCCAATCTGGTTTAGCAAGTTTATAACTCACTAGGCCTTTGGTACATTAGTAGCAGTGACATGTATTGAGTTGGGAAATAGGTAAAAACATATTAGGATATCAACAGACTAATTAGACCCCTATGTTCAGGTGATGAGTCACTTTACTCATATAATATCCTAATGTTAAATATAAGTATCAATAATATTATCGTTGACCATCAAAGCTATAACATAGCTGATTTCATTGTGTTTCGGTGTATGCCACAAGTAAACTGATGGTTTCTGTTAATAAGTAGCAAATACGTATAGATGAATAATTAGAAGTGAAAAGGTTGTTTGTAATTTGTTTGTTTTCATCGTTAAACATACAAAGAAATATCAAATCTGAACATCAGGAGATATGTAAGTTGAGATATATTTGCATATGTTTTGAGTTATGAAAGTCCACGCCAACCTGTATTTTATTGGGGCTTTGACATCATGCTTTTAATATTAGCTTTTTTGTTTTAAAAAATACCATTGACCATTAAGCAACTTGATGATATAATTAGTTAGAACTCAAACACATGCATCTGTAGTAAAAGCAATTTAGAAGTTCTTGAACCGTTCATGATGAAGATGTGCTAAGGCGCCTTCAGTTGAAAAACAATTGGTGGCAGAAACATGTCTGAATATTTAGGTTCTGAATATGGGGGCCATGGACCCCATAACAAAGTGTCGTTCGTCCACTTGAACAAAGTTTTTATAAAAATTTTACAATGTTAGTTGGATTCGCATTTTTTTTAATGTTAGTGATGTTTGTTATTTTTCACAGTAATCTTGAATTTTAATCTACTGTCATCTTTTAAAATGAAAAGTTGTAAATAAATGTAAGAAGATTTAATAAAAAGTCCATACAGTTGTTTTATAGCATTTTGCATTACTTCTTTATAATTTGTGTTTGAAATAATTAATTGATTACTTAATTACAGGTTCTTATTATTAATCACACCTTCTATGATGAGTATGATGACACCATTATTCAAAAAGTTTATAGGTTTGCTGATGGGATTCAAATATTATCCCAGGTACGTTTTTAGTTTCTATGTATCGTAATCATTTAATTTTTTCATGAAGAGTAAAATGGAGACTTAGGGATGATGATTTATCATTCATTTATTGATTTATCATGAAGAGTAAAAAGTTGATTGATTTCAGGGTTATGTTTTATTGATTATCAGATTCCAACTAGAGAACTTGAGGCAAACCTTATGTTAAAACAATCATAATGAATGTTACTTCAACATCTCTCAGTCCCACATAAACAGGTTTGTTACATTAGTCTTATTTGTTAAATTTTTAATCAATTTTTGAAGAGATTAAAAACTTAATTTCTCTGTTGTTTGTCTCAAATTTTTAGATTCACATCCTTAGAACATTCAAATTTGTTTTGTGGTTTGATTTGAATTTAAATACTAGGTGTAGTTGAACCGTTGCAAATTCCTTACTTAATTTATCTGTTGCTTGTCTCAAATATTTAGATTCATATGCAAGGCAAATTTGTGAAGAATGAGCCACTTGTAAATTTGCAAAAGCTAAAGAATGAGCCACTTGCAAATTTGCAAGGCAAATTTATGAAGATGGCAAGATGAGAGGTCATCACAGCAGGTTAGGTTATAGATTAAAAGAGTCTCGGGTCAACTTTTTCTTAATGCGGGTATAATGGTGTTCCAGCATTCCTCTTCATGAAACAAGTGTGTCTCCTAATAAGGTTCTTCAGGATCTTGGTACTTTGTGGTGTATTCAAGCATGTCTCATCTTCTAAAGTCAATAGATATTGCAATTTTAATCTTAATATAATGTTGGCACATGAGGTATTAAGTGTTTTGACTTCAAAGTTAACTAAAACTAAAACGGGAAATATAGGTCAAAATTCAGTCGGAGTGTTGAAACAACCTATAGTTTACTCATAACTTTTATTTTTTTAATTAGGGGGGGGGGGATTAGGATTGCTAATTAAGACTATCCTTTTGATAATATTTTCTTTTTAAGGGGATAACATGAAATTTATTTACGTAATACCACAAATCGATCTCTAATAAAAACACCGTCACGGTTTCTTAAAGCCCCGTGAATTTCACAGGTCAATAAACTAGTATAAAATATAAAGGACTTTTTAATACATAGAAATTAAAACGAGAAGAAACTATTTTAAACATTATGTTACAAGGATGTATGCATGCTTGATGCGTATTTTTATTCAACTTAATTACCAACTTTTGAATTTATAAAACTCGACTAACTATGGTCTACAACGTACTAACGGGCAGAGAATCCGATCGTCTGTGGTGTAGGATAGGTAAATTTAAGGTCGTTCCCAAGAGCTAATGGGTGATTTTTTAACTTGAGTTTTAATTGTCACGGTTTTAAGTTTGATTAATAAACTAACTTGAAATAAAATAAATAACGAAATGAAACAAGGAAGAATTAATCGAGGGAGAAAAACGCATCAACCTAGTTACTACTCTATTAATGGGATAATGCGATGTCCTGGTGAAATGTTTAACTCTCATTTTATTTGGTGGTTCTAATATCATTAGGTCCAATTTGTGTTTGCAACCTAACCTATAAATCCTATGATCACAACCCTGTTGTTCAAGAAAATCGGGCATCTAGTTCATAGTCATTAAACCCCTAACTATTCTTAAGACATGTCTAATGTCAACAATCCCACTACTTGACATTTAAACCTTCTAATTAGGTGCAAGCTAACTAAAGAGTTTTTGGCGCTTTATAAGTGCCTAATCTAATGCATGCGGTAATATGGGTAATCCCTACACTCGAAATAGATGCCACCCTATTCTTAGTAACCTACTAGGCTAACTTTCAACTGTTCATGCCTAATCACTAGCTAATAGGTTGTACACTAGCCGTAGCACTACCAAAATGAGAGGATCAAACGACAAGTATATAGAATATCTGAATAAAATGATTCTTAAACTAAGGAACATGCATCAATAATGATAGATTACATAACTAGGCTAGCACATGAAATGCTTAGCCGATCATATTAATTATTGTAGAAAACATATTGTTATAAACTATTGGTCAATTAAACAATAACGTTGATACAATTTACTTGAATGATGACTAATAAAAATGTGGAATGAAGTGAATTCTCCCTTGGAATGGTGCTGGAAAACCTTGGTCTTGAAGCCCTAATCGTCCCTTCTAAGTGTTGTGTGGAATAAATGATGATTTTGGTTGAATTAGGGCTTGTATATATAGGCTCGACATAGTTACGGCATAAACCTAAGTAAGGAGTTACGCCATAACTCCCGTTTTGGACGAATAATCTCCAGATTTGGTATAGTTACAGCGTAACCAAAGGGTACGAGTTACGCCATTGCTTTCTTTATAACTCTCGAATTGATTTTGGACCCTTGTTATGAAGTAACCCTAAAGGTCCAATTACGTCGTAACTGTGATGTTAGCAACTCCTTCCTCATCACATAATTAGTTACGGCGTAACACATATGGGTTAGTTACGCCGTAATTCCTGCTGACTAGGTAAAATGGCTTCGAGTGGTTAAGGGGGTTACAACGTAGTTCAATCATGCTAACTACTCTGTAACTCTTGTATGGTTACATCAACGTTGTGAAATTTCTTCAAAGCACGCTTCCATATTTGCGTCTTTTTGTTCCAATGCTCACATTTACCTAAAAACGAAATATGAAGCAATTAAGTACATATTTTAATGAAAATATAACAAATATGAGCATTTAACAAGGGAAATCAACATTAAAAAGTATGAACTATTTGATGTTATCAAATATCCCTCCACTTGACTTCTACTTGCCCTCAAGTAGATCTTTAGAAGCATTTATAATAAGATATCTCCCAATTTATCTTGGAAGACATGAATTCACAAATTTCTTACGTTAGAAAACATCAAAGCCAAACACCTCACGAAATAGGGAACAAAAACACTCAAACTCTGACTAGTCTATGTGTTTCATATTTCAGGGTGATTACTCAATCGCACAATCATAACACGTATTCTATCATAAGCTTGGCGAGTACATAAAACTCCACCACTAGAGATAAGGTCAAGACAATTCTCAAAGGCAACATTGGGTGAACAAGTGATATAGCCCAATGGTGAATGAATCTTGTAATCTACACTGATACCAGTGCTCCAAAAAAGCGACAAAACCACAAATGTTTCTCTAAATTCGTGAACGAGACACCTATGATTGCTCAATTCCTTAACTCGAGCAAGCTAAAGGCTATGATTGTAAATGATTGAGGGAAGGATATAAGACATGGGACGCACATATAATGGTGAAAAAAACAAACAAGTACTCTACTTTCCATAGTTTCCCCGTCACTAGTTGCCATCCATCTAATAGTCCAAGCATTAGGACGGGAGAATCTTATCATCTTTAATAATGAGCTATTGTATGTAGTATTGTTGAATAACCTTGTCATGTAAAATCGTCAAGGCGGATGGAATGTGTGGCAACTTGTATTTTTCGGGTTAATATTTTATGATAAACTTGCACTATTTCCATTTTGAACGGTTACATACTTGAATAAACCTAAAACCTGGAGGTTATCCCGTACATTGTAAGAAACGTAGTCGTACGTGCACCGGCTTTAGACTAAGCTTAGTCTACTGATTCGATCTAAATAGTCTATATAAAATATATTATATATAACTAAAAATCTCAAATTAATTATAGTATAGAGAGTATCCCGTTTGATAAGAAAATTGCTTGAGGGCAAACAATATTTTATCTCCCGGATGTCGTATCCCGACAAGGGGTGAATTTGAAAACCGCAAAGGTATTTTGTTTAATGCTCGAATATCAAATATTATCAATTTTAGATTCTAAACCTAAAAATGCAAAGGGAAAGCAAATAAAAGGCACGTTAAACTAGAATTAAAGGCACAAATAAATTTAAACGATAATTAAACACGTAACGGGAACTTAACGACTAACGGGCAAGCAAAAGTAAAGCATAATAAACTCTAAAAACTTAAAATGCAAATTTATAAAATCCTAAATGTATTAAGATAATTTTTGAAAAAGAAATTATATTTTTTTGATTTTTATTTAATTTTTTATTAATTAAAAACAGATTTAATCTAAATAAAATATTAAAAATAGCAAACTAATTATTAAAATTCTGGAAAAATTAAGAAAATTACTTTAAACTATGTAGAATCTAAGAAAAATGCAAACTGGAAATTTGGCTGAAGAAATAAGCTGAAAATAAGCAAATAAGCTCGTATAAGCAAAACTGGAAACTTGGTTATTAATAAAAGGAAACAAACATCTAATAGAAAAGTCCCAAGGGCGCGCTGGTAAGTGTGTGTGTGTGTGTGTGTGTGTGTGTGTGAAGGCAAGGTCGCAGGTTCGAGTCCTGGACCTTACCTTTTTGCTAAAATATTTTTTTATTTTCTTTTTGAAAACAGCTAAACTTTAAGTAAAAATAAGCTTATTTAATAAACGGACTTATTACTAAAACTTAATAGATAAGCCAGAAATAAGCTAAGAAAAAATGACAGTTTAAAAGAAATCTAACTTATGACTTATGAGCAAAACTGTTTTGGCTTTTTGGAATTAATAAGCTAAAGGAAAAAGCAAATAAGCAAAAACATACTTAAATCTAATACCTAATAAGCACTAAGTACTAAAAATGAGCTAACAGAATAAGCTAATAATAATCATTTAACACTTGCTTGATGTAAACGTTTAATTGTTTAATGTCCGTTTACATTGAATGATCATTTTTAGTTTACGCGATTTAGCTTAACGATTATGATTTAAAAGCAAACGCGTAAAACCCTAAAAACAAATTGTGGATTACATAATGTCGTACAATGACCTAAAACACGAGGTGTTATAGCAGTCCTTTAAACACTTTAATAGGACTTTTTACTAATTTTTAAGCTAAATAGAAAACTAAGAAAGCATTTGGAAAAAGCTAAAACCTAAAAACAGCTAGAGTCTAAGACCTACAAGCACTTTTGACTAGAAAATAAGCAAATATATTAAGCTGAAAAGCACTAAAACCTAAAAGGCCAGCAGACATAAAACAAACAGATTCTAAGGATGGACTTTAAACTGACTTTAAGCTAAAATATTAGGACTAATAAGCACTTATCATAAGCTACAAACCAAAAACAGATTAAGACCTAAACTAGAAGAACACAAATAAGCTAATACTCTGGTGGTTATGATTAAAAATAAGCTAGAAAAGAAGACTAAAAGTGACAGACTTAAACTAATGTTTTTGGCTTTTTGAAATTATGACCTATTTCTAACTTATTTAAAATACTCAAAAAGCAAATTTAAAAGCTAAAAATTAAAAACAGATGAAGACATACTATATAGCACATAACAAACTAAAATTAAGCTAAATCAAACTCTTAATAAGCTAAAAACCTAGACTCAATTAAACTGCATACTCTCATAACTTTTTGAGCTAAATGCAACTTTTCTAAGACTCTAAATTGAACTATAGCAAGCTATAAATTTAAGACAGATTAGTATTGATGCCAATTGAACTCAAATGGACATGAAAAATATACACCTTAAAGCTTATTATTTTTCGGAATCAAGAATCAAAACTCGTATAGATAATTTAGGATTAACAGATTTGTGCATTTGAAAAAAACAACCTCAAAACTAAACAAGACTTGATCCTAGCTTATGAAAACTTCCAATTAGACCTTATGTGAGATTATTGAATCTGTCTTAAGGACAAAAAGTGACACAAGCAGTTTTCACAAGGTAAAACCTGCTTATGCCAAACACCCCTTTAAAAATATGAATTCCTGATTTAAGCTTAAAACAGACCTTAAAAATCTCTTAAAAATCCTCAAATGATGAAAACATATAAAGATCTAAGATTATTAAAGTCAAATAAGCATTAACCTCTAAGAAATAATCTAAGACAATAAGCTAGTTTAACTAATAGTGGGCATATTTTATTAAAACTAACTCTAAACTATTTTAAATTATTAACTAATCATATTAAGCTAACTTAAGATAAAATAAGCACAAATAAGCAACAGAAATAAGCAGTTAAACAATGCAATAAGCTGGATATGAAAATAAGCTAGAAAATTAGATAAGAGTTGTACCTTGATCCCAGCTAAACAGGGATCTAAATATGCTCTTAAGAGCTTAAATCAACAAGCTAGCTTGATAATAAGCTCTGAATAAGCCCTATAAGCCCTTCCAGAACTGGCTTATCTTCCAATGGCTTATTCAACAGTTTGAGGTATTTTGAGTGAATGCTTTATTTAGTTTAGCTTTTAGAAAACTGAATAAAAACTAGCTTATCAGTAATAGAAAGAGCTTATTGAGCTTATTTAAGACAATCTAAACACATTTAAACATTAATAACATAAAGATGAAAACAGAATTTAAACATTATTAACTAAAAATGAACTTTATTAATATTAAAAAGATTACAAGGCTTTAAGAAGCAAATTACATTTATAAAAAAGAACAATAAGCTAAAATACTAATTAAGCTACTATAAGCTACTACACTACTAAAAAGCTAGACGACTATCTGTGTGTGTGAAAGCCTCTATTTATAGCACGAAGAGGAAGGATACAGAAGCAAAAGGAGCGTCCAATCATCAAATCCTAGCCCTTGATTCTCATTCAATCATTAATCTACCCTTAGATCAACACCACGTCCTCTTAGCCAATCATAGTCTTTAGGATCACCAGCGTGGATTTGGAGGTGTCAGATATGTCAGTCTGAGCCTTCTAGAAGCAATATAGAGCATGTAAGTGGTTGGATTTTACCCTGCGGGTTGTAAATGTAAAAGAGGGAGGGAAAGAATATGTACATTGCATAGTGTTTGACCCGTTTGTTTGACTTGGACTGGGTAAAAGGGTTTTGGATTGGGCTTTGGTTTAAATCTTGGGCCATGAGTTAATAAGAATTGGATCTTGGACTTAAGTTTATAAATGGTTTTTGATTTTAGGCTTATAAGCTAATGGGCTGACCCGACCCAATAAAATGGGTAATGGTTGGCCCATCAAAGATATGCACGCCTTCGGCTTTTATTTTTCATACTCTTTCCATTCCCGTGCTTGGTTTTGTCCTTTTTGCTTCATTATTGTCCATTTTTTACATATCCGTTACCTGCACAATGCATTTGACAAAACACACATATACAATGTATTTTACATGTATTTTTGGTCTTTTAAGCTTAATTTTGTAAGGTAAAATGATATGTGATTAAACACATATCAAAAATCCTCCAAACTAAGCTATTGCCATGTCCTCACGCAATGTCATAAACACACTTAGAAAACCAAAAATTTTCAACTCCCTTAGACTAATTACCTCGAAAAGTAGCTAAGTGTTCATCTAAGGAGATTAAGAAATCACTAGTTTTGAAAAGCCCCCCCCTCCCTATTTTACCATTTTTATGCATTTATTATTATCATTCATATCATAACTTTAAGGATCACGGAACAAGAAACACTAAAAGGATAAATTCATCGTCCTCGATTTTTCACCCGCCCCAAACTAAGCTTAAAAACGAAATCATTTTTAAATATAAATTAAGATGCTAACACTACTCATAAATGCTAATTGTGGATGCATAGCTACTTTTTTGCTACGGCCTTATTCTAAATCCACTAAAGATTATATTATTATTATTGGTTGACATATAAATTAATGGCCTTATTTATATAAAGTAAATCCAGTTTAGACCACAATTATTTTGAAATCCTTTCCTAAAGAGACGATATGGTGAGAATAAGGTCCACATTAAGGTTCTAATTTCGCATGATTTAGGGTTATCCTTTTTATTTCATCCGAAAGAACTCAACTACGAGTCCAGAGACGGGGGATTTTATTTAGATAAACCCCAGTCGAAATTTTGGGCTTTATTTTTATTATTTATTGCAATATTATTAAACTACGTCCTATTAAACAATTGCCACACGGGTATGCGAGCCGGATCCATCGGGTCCAAGGAGTCCCATATTTCGACCGTCAGGTGATCCTCGACCTTTTTGAAGGCTGCAACATCGGTTATGAGCCAACAAGATGCAGCAAACTTTTGTCAGTCTCGGATTATTACTATGTGCCTTATTTAGAAGATTACCACATTAGTTGTGAGCCGGCAAGAGGCAGTAAACTTTTATCAGCCCATAGTTTTTATTATTATTATTATTACCTCCACCCTTTAAACGACTACCACATTGGTTGTGAGCCGGCAAGAGGTAGTGGTCTTATTTCGGCTTCGGTTTATTACATAACTATTATTATTATAGCCAAATTTCAAGTCCTGTGGTCTTTTAACTACCTAGACAACGGTAGCGAGCCGTCAGGAATCGGTAGCCTATTTCCCCACAACACTGACAAAACCTCGATGTGTACCTTAGTTTCACCAGAAGGATTCTCTACTAAGGGATTTAAACTAAGAATCGCAAAAACAAAAGCAACTATGTTTATTCAACAATTATATAATGTTTATTAAGCTGATGGGAGCAAAAAGCCACAATTAACCTCTATGAGCTTTAAAGAGATCCAACTACTCTATGTTTAGCATCTAACTTATATAAAACTCTATCATTTCTCGTTCTTTGCAAATTTAAAATCTTTACTAAAAAGATCCGTGAATGCTTAGTCTAATAAAACAAGCTTTGCATATTTAAAGTCTATCATGGAAACTTGCAAACTCTTGGCTTTTTCAAGCTAGAATTCGCGTTTTAAAGCTTCTTGTATAAAAGACTAGCAAAAGCTTAAATTTATATAAGTTAAGGGGCAAGCTAGAGCGCAACATGCTCGATCAAGTCAAAATTTATTCCTTAAAAAGACAAAACTACGTGTCAAAACACTTATTCTATTTTTGAATTTTTTTTAATTTTGGCATATTTTTGCTATTTTTGGTGGAAAAACGGGGTTACGTGAAGACAAGGCAAATGCAAGTAAGATCAAATCGAAAGATCCCCCCATACTAGAACTACACATTGTCCTCAATGTGAGACTGTCACCCCCATACTAATTTCAAGGCATAATCCAAATATTAAGGGGTCTCTACGCAAATCTAAAGCCGTTTATTAATTATGCTAATAGATAAACGTTAATCAATAAGATCTAGGATATCGGATTCCCATATATAAGCATGCGAAGGATTGAAGATCGAGTGAACGATGGACAAAACCACGAGCACGAGAGTCTTCAAAATTTAGGCAATCCTGGACATAAAACACAAAACACGAGAAAGGAAGAGGCGAGCCTCCTCACATCATACTTATTCATACTAATATACTATTACTAAGGATAAGCATGGGTTGCCACCCACGAAGCGCTTGTTTTTGTTAACCGAGTCACGAGCCTGACTCGACCCCGAATTTAATGGTCCATGGGGAAAGTTTGGAGATCCGGGACAACCATAGTTGGTATGTCCCCTCCAAAATAGTGTTTAAGTCTATGACCATTCACCTTGAAGTTTGGTCCGTCGGTTTGAGATAACTCGACGGTACCATAAGGGAAAACTTGAGCAACGGTGAATGGTCCGGTCCAGCGGGTTTTGAGCTTGCCCGAGAAAATCTTTAATCGAGAATTGAAGAGAAGAACTCGATCACCAACGTTGAAAACGCGGTTCTTAATCTTGGAGTCATGAATCCTCTTCGTTTTCTCTTTGTAGATTAAAGAGTTCTCGTAGGCTTGATCCCGAAGTTCATTTAATTCATTCATTTGAACTTTTCGGTGATCACCCGCGGTCTTTAGATCAAAGTTACAATGTTTTAAGGCCCAATAGGCCTTGTGTTCTAGCTCGATAGGAAGATGACAAGCCTTTTCGTACACTAACTTATAAGGAGTGCACCCAATGGGTGTTTTGAATGCGGTACGGAAGGCCCATAATGCATCATCTAACTTATCGGACCATGAAGCACGATTTTCGCCTACGGTCCTTTCTAAAATACGTTTCAAACCTCGATTTGAAACCTCCACTTGTCCACTCGTTCGTGGATGATACGCGGTTGAAAGACGGTGGGTAACTCCATACTTAAGCATGACCTTCGCGAATTGGTCATTACAAAAATGGGTACCGCGATCACTAATTATAGCACGAGGAGTTCCAAATCGGGCAAAAAGAGATTTCAAGAATTTAACAATGACTCGGGCATCATTAGTAGGGAGCGCTTTTGCTTCAACCCATTTAGATAAGTAATCGACAGCCGTGAGAATGTACTTGTTTCCTCAAGAAGACGGGCACGGTCCCATAAAATCGATGCCCCACATGTCAAAGATCTCGCATAATTGAATTGCATTTTGAGGCATTTCATCTTTTTGCGAGATTTTGCCTTGACGTTAACATGAGTCACATGACATTACCATGTCATGGGCATCGCGGTAAATTGTCGGCCAATAGAAACCAGAATCGAAGACTTTCTTAGCGGTGTAGTTCGCACCATGATGTCCCTCAGTGGGTCCATTATGGCAAGCGCCGTGAGGATATCAACAGAGTCTTGGCTATGAACACATCGTCTAATCACTTGATCCGCACCAATATTAAACAAGTAAATAATGCTTAGCGTCCTTAAAGAACTTCTTCTTTTTGTTGGGACGACATTCCTTTCACTACAAAATTTCCCGCATGGTAATTTGCAATGTCGGCAAACCACGGGGTATTAGAATCTCCATGAAAAGATATCATTCCAAGGGTCTCGAGAGGAAATGTTTCAGTAATTTCCTTTTTCTCGAGATCACCTTGAAGGTATTTTATATTGATTTAATGAAAATATACTTTTTTTAATTTTATTTAGTTATTATGATAGGTTAAAAATAATCTCTAATCTAGACAAATGGTCGGCTGCGAGATTCTCCGCTTCTTTTTTATCACGAATAATGACATCAAATTCTTGGAGTAGGAGAATCTACCAGAGCAATCTCGGTTTAGCATCTTGCTTAGAAAGAAGACACTTAAGAGCCGAGTGGTCCGTATACACTATGGTCTTTGATAAGACTAAGTAGGGCCGGAGTTTCTCAAAAGCATACACCATGGCTAATAACTCTTTTTCCATTGTAGTGTAATGTGCTTGAGCATCCGTCATGGTCTTACTAACATAGTGTATAGGCTGAAAATGTTTGGTCTTACGTTGCCCCCAGCAGACTCACCTACTCTGCTAATGACAGCCTCGCATATAATTTCAAATGTCAGGTCCAATCAGGGCAACTAAAATCGGGCTTCATTTTACTTGTTCTAAGTATATAAAACGTCTTCAATACATTCTTTCAAGAAGATGAACGGTTTGTTTTTTCAAGAAGATAAGTCATCGGCCAGGCCATTTTAAAGAAATCTTGAATAAATCGACGATAGACCCGGCGTGACTTAAAAAACTACGAACACCTTTGACAGAAGTGGGATGAGGAAGTTTACGCTATAACATCAACTAGCTCTGTCGACCTCAATCTCTGGACTTTGAAATTTTGTGGCCGATAACAATTCCTTCTTTTACCATGAAGTGGTCAATTTTCTCCTAATTTAGAACTAATTTAGTGTCATCCACATTGGTTTTAGCAATTTGTCCTAAGATGGGGAGCGGCAAGACGAGGAATAGAATCGATCGAAACCAGAAATTCGTCCATGAAGACCTCCATTGTTTCCTCGATCATGTCATGGAAAATGGCCATCATACACCTTTGAAACGTGACCGGAGCATTACATAAACCGAAAGGCATACGTCAGTAGGCAAACGTCCCATAAGGGCAAGTGAAGTTGGTCTTCTCTTGGTCTTGCGGGTCAATTGGAATTTGAAAATATCCGAAAAACCCATCTAAAAAGCAATAGTATTCGTTCCCTACTAAACGTTCTAGCATTTGGTCTATAAAAGGTAACGAGAAATGGTCTTTATGAGTGGCATTATTAAGCTTTCGGTAATCAATACAAACTCGCCATCCCGTAACTAACCTAGTGGGAATTAACTCATTATCTTTGTTTTCAACTACGGTCATACCACCCTTTTTAGGCACACAATGAACGGGATTCACCCACGGACTATCGGAGATAGGATAAATCAATCCGGCCTCAAGGAGTTTGATAACTTCCTTTTTAATAACCTCATGAATTTTTGGATTCACCGTTCTTTGATGTTGAACCGCCGGTTTGAAATCGTCTTCCATTAAGATTTTGGGAGTACAAAAACTAGGGTCGATACCCTTAATGTCAGAAATTTTCCATGCGATGGCCCATTTGTGTGACTTAAGAACCTTTAAAAGGGTGACCTTTTCTTTATCTTTTAGTTCTTTAGAAATTATGATGGGTAATTTATTGGTTCCTTCTAAAAACGCATATTCAAGATGAGATGGTAAATCCTTGAGCTCAAGCTCCGGAGGATCATCAATAGAAGATTTAATCGTTTTAATTTCCTCAAAATGAAGTTTTTTCGGAGGGAGAGGAGATGATGGATCATCATTTAATAACTTCTCGAGTAGAAAAAGGTCTCCCTCCTGATCAAAGTCAGCATCATCAATTCCTAGTGGAATCGAATCATTTGTAAGACAAGCTTTAATTTCTTCCAAAATGAAGTCACCTCCTTCAAAAGGAGTGAGAGAGGGAAAAGAAGTAGAAAGGATATGATCTAAAGA
>BQNB010026421.1:0-58616 GCA_026074375.1 Tanacetum coccineum | reverse complement strand
ATCTGTTTTAAGGGAATCGTGTTAAACACGAGCCTCGTTCTTCGTTCTTTTACTGCTTTAGTTATCTGTTAATTCGTTTGATACATTTACTTGTTAATGTTATTCGATTTACACTATTAAAAGTATGCAGGTTTCCCAACAGCTACATCTTGACTGAGGATTCATGAAGTTATGACAAAGGATGCTAGAAATATGAGTTATGTTGAGCTTATTTCTTTGGTCGAGGAAGAAGCGGGCAACCTAAAATCACTAGATACGCATGTTGTTGAAAAGTGTAAGAGTCCTGTTAAGAAAACTGTGGATAAAGGTAAGAGTCCTGTTAAGGAAAAAGTGGATAATGGTGAGAGTCTGCTTAAGAAAACTATGGATAAGGGTAAGAGTAAGGCGTTAGTAGATAATCGTGAAAACGTGTTGGTAATGCGTTTGTTTGGATTCTAAATCAACAATTTCATACATGAATTTGCTATTATCTTAAGTAAATAAACTTACATATACGGGACAAGACTTGAATCTTGTTGGCTCCTACGAAAAGATCGAGATGTGGATGAAAAGATCTCATGTTTTTGGGGGTTGTTTGAAAGAGATAAAGTGTTAAAGTGAAAAAAAAACCTTACAGGGTTGAGAAGGGTTGTGGGTTATAATGGGTGGGACAACTTAAGAAAAGAAAGAATGACATGTCAGTCCAACCGGCTCCACGTAGGATTAACCTGTTAAGTAGGTAACCGAGTACATACAAAGGTCGGTTTTTCAATGCTTTGTGTTTTAATAGCAAAAAAAGTAGACTACACACAATAACAAAAGTTGACAACTTGGATATATTTTCAAGTAATTATCCCAATTGAAAAATGCAAGGTTTATTAATACAAAACACAGAGGGAGCAAAGCTAGCAATTAAAAAACTGTTTATAAGACAGAGTAACTAGCTGTGATAAACTGGTTCATTTAGAAAATTGATTATGTCGAAAATGACTTACCGCCAACAAAGTGGGAGCAAATCTAGCAATAAGACCAAGATGTTTTTCCTTTTGTAAACTCGGTTTCGTCCTTAATCAATCATTTTCCTTATTTTCGGTCTTCGTTCCGATCGGTCTGGTTCGGTCGTAAAAAAACCCAACGATTAAGTCTTGTTGGACCGGACCGGACCAAAGACCGAACCGGACCAAAGACCGAACCGGACCGGACCAACCCGGACCGGACTGGACCATTTCTGTCTGGTATTTTGGCCAAGGTCGGTTTCGGTCTTATTTGGTCCGGTCCGGTTTTCATACCGTGAGCACCCCTAAGTGAGTGTTTAATTTACACAACCCAATCCAAGATATATGAATGAGTTTATTAACAGAGTTCAACCTGAATTTATTAGCACAGTCCGACCTAAGATACTCTAAGAAGATTTATTATCACACCCCAACCCAAATATTAGGGCCCGTTTAGTTTATAAATCAGTTTGAAATTTGAATTTGAATTTAGTTTAGGATTTAATTTAAATTTGATGTAAGAGAAAGAATATATATTACAAAATAGATAAATGATTATTTGATGTAAAATAAAATATTTTTTTATGTTCAAATAGAGATTTTTTTTTTGAACGGCAACTTTATAAAAGAAAAACTAGCAAGGAGCTAGACAATTACAAGGAAATTAAATGAGGGTGTTGAAGCCAACTATCCCAGTTTAACGTAAATCTACCTCTAGCTACACACCAAGAAAATGAGCGTAAAACAATGTCATCAAAAATGGACTCCTTCCGCGGCTCAGTAGAAGCAAAAAGCAAATGATTACGGAAATTCCACACACTCCACCATGTAATGTAAAAAACGCCTTCCAAAATCGCCTTCAATTTAGAACCTTGCCGTATACTACTAGAAAACACTTTATAATTGAAAAGTGATAAGATCAATGCAGACCTAACATTTATCAAAGACCTAATGGACAAATCATAGCCACCCATTTTTTTATTAAATTAAAAAAAACCCGCTTTCCATCTCTTTTTTTAAAATAAAATATCTTGCAACGGTAAATCGTCAAACGACAAAAAATACACCATCGCGACGAGAATTAAATCATCTTTCTATAGAGGGGCAATTTGATATACTTTCGACGAACTTTTTTTTGATTTTTTTCAGTCACGTGTGAAAAAACCACATATGATTTGTATCAGAATCACATGTGATTTAATAAAATCACATGTGATTTGTGATTTGTGATACAAATCACATGTGATTTTCTAGAATCATATGTGATTTTTTCAGCCGTGACTGAAAAAAAAATTTGAAAAAAAAGTTCGTCGAAAGTATATCAAAGTGCCCCTCTATAGAAAGATGATTTAAATCTCGTCGCGATGGTATGTTTCGTTTTGCTTAACGATTAACGGTTTGTGAGATATTTTTTTTAAATGTAAAAAGTGGGTTTTATTTAATTTGATGAAAAAATAGAAAGTTGTGATTGATTCATTCAATCTTTACTAAATTGTGGGTCTATATTGAACTTTTCTCTAATTGAAAATGTTTTCTCTAATTGAAAATGTTTTTTAGTGGAATACAAGTGCAAAGATAAGCATAACAAGGAAATACAAGTGCAAAGATAAGCATAAGAGGTTATCTCCCGCCGAAATGCAACTACGTCGCGAAAAGGGCCTTTGTTTCACATGTGATGACAAGTTCACATGGAATCACAAATGTCCAGATAAACAAATGTTGCTACTAATGACTTCTACCGATGAGCCTGATCTTTCATCATCGATTGAAGAGTCTGGAGCACAAACAGATGTTACTTGCTTGCCTCAAGAAACTACAGAACCACATCTCAGCCTTAATGCATACCACAGATCAAATGGGGTGATAACTATTCGCCTTTTCGGGTCTATAAATGGTACGAAAGTTCAAGTATTACTTGATGGTGGTAGTTTCGATAATTTTATACAACCTCGGGTCGCTAAACATGTAGGTCTTCCTATTGAACCTTCTAAAACTTTTTGAGTAATGGTTGGCAGTGGTACCTTCTTACAGGTCGAGGGTCTGATTAGTTCAATTCCTTTGTATGTCCAAGATGAACTAATCATATTTTCAGCATATGTTTTACCGATATCTTGTGCGGATATCATCTTAGGGGCGGCCTGGTTGGCTACTTTAGGACCTCACATTGCTGACTATAGTTCTGCAACAATTAAGTTTTATCTTGACGAGAAATTTATCACACTAACAGGTGATAAGTCTTTATCGCCCTCTCAAGCCCAATTTCATCACTTTAAACGTTTGTCGGCTACAGATGCAATCGCTGAAGCATATACCATTCATTGTTTCTCCATGGATACCATACCAGATGCTACTCTTCAGTTACCTGATACTGTTCCAAATGATTTGGCTAATGTTTTACATGGATTTGCATCTGTGTTTACCGTTCCTACTGGGTTACCTCCTTCTCGCACTCAAGATCACTTAATTGTTTTACAAAAGGGTGTAAATGCAGTTAAAGTTCGCCCTTATCGTTACCCGGTGAGTCAAAAGACTCAAATCGAGATAATGGTTGCTGATATGTTAAAGGAAGGTTTGATCCAACCTAGCTCCAGTCCTTTTTCAGCACCAGTACTTCTTGTTCGAAAGAAGGATGGTACATGGCGTTTTTGTACCGACTATCGTGCTTTAAACGCAGTCACAATCAAAGACTCGTTTCCGATGCCAACCGTGGATGAATTACTAGATGAACTACATGGATCACATTTTTTTTCGAAGTTGGATCTTCGTTCAGGTTATCATCAAATACTTTTAAAACCCGAAGATCGGTACAAAACGGCATTTCGTACTCATCATGGTTTATATGAATGGCTTGTCATGCCCTTCGGTTTGACGAATGCACCGGCAACTTTCCAGGCTCTCATGAATGATGTTTTTCGTTCTTATTTGAGGAAATTTGTTTTGGTCTTTTTCGACGACATACTTGTATACAGCTCCACATGGCAATTACACTTAGAACATCTCACTGTGGTTCTTCATTGTTTACAAGAGCATCGCTTATATGCCAAACTTTCTAAGTGTGCCTTTGGTCAACAACGGATTGAATATCTTGGACACATCGTTACGGGTGCTGGTGTAGAAATGGATCCTGTTAAGGTCACCGCTATCACAAATTGGCAAATTCCCACGTCTGTATCTCAACTCCGTTTCTTCCTTGGTCTTACAGGTTATTATCGTCGCTTCATCAAACAATATGTTTCCATTGCTAACCCACTGACCACATTACTTCAGAAAAATAATTTCAAGTGGTCACACGAGGCTCAATCGGCTTTCAAGACACTTAAGCATGCTTTACTTACAGCCCATGTTCTTGTGTTGCCGGATTTTAGCAAGCCTTTTATCGTCGAAACTGATGCATCCGGCCAAGGTATTGGTGTAATTTTATCTCAGAACCGACACCCGATTGCTTTTTTCTCTAAGAAATTGTCACCTAAGATGCAACAAGCTTCTACCTATGTCCGTGAACTTTATGCTATCACATAAGCAGTTGCTAAATTCCGTCACTATCTTTTTGGTCATTACTTTATAATCCGCACGGACCATCACAGCTTGAGACATATAAGTGATCAAACTATTCAAACACCTGAACAACAAGCTTTATTACCAAAATTACTTGGCTATAACTTTCCTGTCGAGTATAAAGCTGGTACATCAAATGGTGGTGCAGATGGTCTTTCACGCTGCTTTCACTTGGCCTTATCAACCAGTCACGCAAACATTGTTGATGATATACAAGCAGCTTTGGCAACATCCCCCACAGTTTCTTCCTTAATTAATCAGGTTCAGAAGGATCCCACTATGATGTCTTCATATCAGGTCAAGAATGGGTTTTTGTATCGGAAAGATCGCATGTTTATACCACCAGAAGCTTGTGACTTGATAACCAAATTGTTAGTCGAATTTCATTCTTCAACACTTGGTGGCCATGGCAGATTTTTGCGCACCTATGCTCGTATAGCCACTTATTTCTTTTGGCCAAGCATGCGAAGAGATATTCGCAACTTTATTCATGCGTGTCAAATTTGCCAACTTGCTAAAACATCACAACTTCATCCGGCTGGATTGCTGTCTCCTCTTCCTATTCCTAATCAAATGTGGGAGGATGTGGCAATGGATTTCATCACCGGTCTTCCTAACTCCCGTGGGTATACAGTGATAATGGTTGTCATAGATAGATTATCTAAATATGCTCATTTTGCTCCCCTTCATGCGAAATTTAATGCTCCTGAAGTGGCGACGTTATTTGTTCAGACAATCATTAAACTTCATGGGATCCCTCGGTCAATTGTATCAGAGAGAGACAAGATTTTTACAAGCTCTTTTTGGTCTCATATCTTCAAGTTGCAAGGCACGTCACTCAAAATGTCATTTGCGTATCACCCACAGTCCGACGGTCAGTCTGAAGTGCTAAACAAGTGCCTGGAATTGTATTTACATTGCTTTGTTTTTGATAACCCAAAACTTGGGTCAATTTTCTGCCATGGTCAGAATTCTGGTACAATTCAGCATTTCAGACCTCAATTGGTGTCACGCCGTTCAAAGTTGTGTATGGTCGAGACCCACCTTCAGTCATTACCTGCTCATTTGGTGATGATACACCTAGCGATGTGATTGAGCAACTACAACAAAGGGATGCCCTATTAAATAAAGTGAAGATTAACCTTGGTCCCGCACAAGCCCGAATGAAGAAATATGCAGATAAGAAATGACGTGAACTCTCCTTTTCTATTGGTGACTATGTATTTATGAAATTATAGCCGTATCGTCAGCACTCTGTCAAGCTCCAAAAGAATCAAAAGTTAGGCATGCGCTATTTTGGTGCGTTTCAAGTTCTTGAGCAGATTGTTCAAGTTGCCTACAAGTTAGATTTGCCTGCTACATCTCGTATACATCCGGTTTTCCATGTCTCATTCCTTAAACCTTGTATTTGTGAACCTTCTCATCAGTATATTCCATTACCTTTATCCACTCCTGAAGGCCCGTTAATTCATCCAATTGAAATTTTGGATTCTCGTCGAATTCAGGTTAAAGATGAATGGGAAATTCAGGTATTGGTGCACTAGGATGGACAAGAAGAGCATACATGGGAATCGTGGCATCAACTCTAGCAACATTATCCAAACATAGACCTTGAGGACAAGGTCCGATTTGATGGGGGGAGGAATGTTATATTATTGCCACTAATAAAGGGAGTCAAAGAAAATATTGTGTCACATGCTCGAAACAAGTCAAATGAAAATATAGAGGCAGTTAAAAAGGGTAAATGTGTGAGAAAACTACCTCTAAATTTAAGGGATTAAATAGGAGATGGAAGGCAAAAGAGAAGTTAGTGAAGTATGACATGATGACCCACTCTCCTTGATTTCTCTCTCAATTATTCCTTCATATGTTCATCAATTTAGTTCTTTATGTATTTCCTTGTTATGCTTATCTTTACACTTGTATTTCACTAATTCGAAAAGGTTTACATTGCAATAAAAAGCTGTTCTTGTTACCCTATAATTTAAGATCATTACATAAAAATGAACAAAAGCAAATCTGGCAATTCGAAATAGAGAAAGTAAAAATGAACAAAAGGAATAAAAAACCAATAATGGATTATGTTTCGTAATAAGCTAAGAACGTTGGTTGATGTCGATTTGAGCCCAACAACACGCTGGTTTCTATTGTTTTTTGTTTAAGTCCATGAAGTAGGCCGTATACTCCTAAAACTGCAACCAAGTCTCTAGACTTTTAAACATACTATTTCCACCATTTGTGTCTATTAGAATTTCATCAAGTTAAGCCCATAAAGTTACAAGATACATTTTTGACTTACAGGAAATCTCTTAAAGTATTAAAACTATGATTATGAATTTCTGATCATCTTGTTGACTTGAAATAATGATTATTTTTTCAAAAACACAAAAAAGGGTCATAAACTCTTTAAGTATTCAAAAATGCTAATTCCTCCTTCATACTAATCTTCCTACTAATATACAAATAACCCATGTGTCATCAAAAATTTCTCCCATCCCATAAGAAACTTATTCAAAATCACGTGGCAAAAATCATCTAACATAACAACCTCAGCCATGTCATAGAACCTACAACGTTGCAACGATCCCATACTTCTTTTGATTGTGGGAATTTAAACAAGACATGTATGAAATATTCCCCTACATGGTCACAATGTTAAAAGAACTGATGCTAAGTTAAGCCCGCGTGCTTGCAAGCTCTGAAGCACGGAAACGCTTGTTGGGCTGCCGTACCCGTTTGGAAACGCCGTGGGTATGGATACGCCTCCGATACGCCCTCGAAACGTTTCCCTAATATTGGAAACGTTTCATATGCCGTTTCCTAGACGTTTCTTATCCGTTTCTGGAATTCCAAGAGTTTCTAAACCGTTTCTTAAGGTTTTAATGGGCTTTTTTATTCAAGGCTGGAACCCAACCGATTTTAGTAGGGCTATACATTATATATACAGTAGAACCGGAATTTGAAAATGATTTGATTATTGATAATTAATTACCTTTGGAAGATGTAGTATTTTTGGAGTTTACATTTACATCAATATATATCTATTTTGGATTTTCTTTAATATATTTTTAATTTTTTATAGATTTTTATTGCCGTATCTGTGCCGTTCCCGTATCTTGATTTTTTGATTTTTCCCGTTTCCCATTCCCGTATCGTCCCCGTATCCCTTTGCCGTTCCCGTTTTGGTGCTACATAGCTTGCAAGTTATCAATGGTAGGAACATAATATTTCCAAACACGTCACAAAAATAATTTGTCTTTGATAGGCACCTTCACTTTTCATATAGCGGGTAACAAGGTATTAGTTTCTTTAGAGATAATTTCCACTAAATCTTTAAATGTTTCAAGCGCTATGTAATAGGTTGACTTGCATGAAAATTGAGATCCCCTTATGCAAATAAAGAGTATCATGCCTCGATCGGTTTACAAAACAAGTTGTGCTTTTGCTGGAAATATTTCTTGGGAACAATGCAACTAAATGAAATTAGTAACTTGCGATTCCAGTCATCAACCTAAGGGAATAGCGAACTTAGGATTGGATCAAGTGGTTAACACCCTTGCCTCTGGAGACAGAGGTCAAGGGTTCGATCCTCACCCCCTACAAAGCCGGAGGTTCTTTTTTTACCTTTGGTAGAACTGAAAGCAGCCTCTCTACCTTTGATAGAGATAGGGCTGTCTACGTCTCAACCTCCCTCATACACTGTGAAAGACAATATCACTACTACAAAAAATGCTAAAAAGAACGATTAAAACGCTTCATATACATCGGTAACCAACTGCTCTAACTAAGGGTGATCTATTTGAGCTGACATATATATATATATATATATATAGATCGGTTGAGAACCGATCTTTTTTAAGGTATAAAAAAAACGGCTATTTTGAAATAAACGTTCTATTTGATGTTGCTTAGCGCGATCTGTTTGGTGGTTATGTTGGATTAGTTAGATCGGTTTTCAACCGATCTAATTAACAAATATAATTCTTTTTTTACAAAAAATTGATTTCCCTAGAATTTAATCATACAAAAGTGCAGGTTTTTCAGAATTTCATTCATTACTATACACAATAATATTCTAGCAAAGCTAACTTTGATAAAGATCAAAATTCAAGTTACAAACCAAATAACTTCAACTAATAAGACAATTGCAACATAAGTCAAAACCGTCAAAATACAAGCTTCACATGTCATACTAACTACTACAAAAATCCAAGCTGCTCCGTTACAAATATATAGGTAGAGATCCACTCCCACCTCAAAATTATAAAAGCAATCAAGGATGCAAAAGAGTAAAGCTAGATGACCTTTGGAACCATTTCCTTACGGGCCTGTCATTGTTGTTGCTGCCATTGTTAACCGCTCCCAACACAAGACCCTGCAGCACCTGGGGTAACACTTAAACAAGCTTATACATTTGTCTTCTGAAATGCATGAAAAGAAGGCTTGATCGTTCATAAACTAACCTATTTACAGACAACAAGAAGATATGGTTCAAGAATCGTCTTAAGTTGTCTGATAACATCGACTAAAGATCCACGGTCCATATATTCGAATACCAACGAGATGGCTCTATTGTGGTAGAAAAAGTGGTAACAAACCTCGACATGAGGACATTGTGATGCCTGATTAATCTTGAGCTCTTACACAATCCGTTTACGAATTTATTCTTGTATGTTCATCTGAATCACCTACAAGGTATAAACCACGTAATTCAAAGGTATAAGAAATTAAGAATGTTTACAAAGATCGCTTAAATTTGGTGGTAACATACCTCATCAGTCAGTCTCGCGACACAATAAAAACCAAGCATTAACGACATCGTCCATCTCACCTAAACTTAATGACCTCTTTTCACCCCAAGGTTGCTGTATGCACCATAATAAATAAATAAAAATTGTTATATTACAAATTAGGATTTGGTATAAAAAAGAAAATTAAAAGATTTCTTTACAAGCTAAGTACTTACTATATTCGGGAAATCATCATGTTGATATTTTAGCACAAAATCAAGCACCCACTTCATGACATAGAATCCACACTCCCAATCTTCTTCTTGCAAATTTACAATAGGAAGCTCCCAACTCAAATGCCCAACAACCCTAGAAAAAGAGAAAATAAGCAAAAATTTGTGTTAAAAATTATAAAAACATAAGTGAATTTGTTAACAATAACGAGAAGAACATGATGACGACTATATATATATGTGCAACCAATTTGTTATAAAGCATGTAACTTTAAAAGGAATTTAAAGATAAAGATGGTACCATCTTACTTTTGTAGGCACGTTGCCACAAAAAAATCATAACCCCTTGATGCTTCTGTCAAGTAAATGATGACATCAATGTCCTTGTCTATATGGGTATCTACCGTGATCGCTTCTGGGATCAAAAAACCAGTCATATTATTTTGATTTGGTGAGGTTGCCTTGAGAAGATAAAGTAACCTGATTAAACACATTTACAAACTTTTTTGATAAAACACATAGAAGCTATGACATATATAAATCAAACCACAACAACTAAACTTGGTCACACATAAACCAAATATAAAACAAACCCAAACACTGTTGCTGGAACACTATCCAAACACCCCATCACTGTTTAACAATCTTAAGTTCACCATTTTTCTTAATAGTTAGTTTAACTTATGATTACCAGAATATGTTAGTTCAGCAATAGCAAAAGAACACTATCGGCAATGACTGAACTACCATCATTGCTGATGCTGAATAAAATAAGCTGATGATGTTACTGGTGTCCTCAAGTCGAATCAAGAAAAGTGTGATGCTAGAGAATTTAATAAACATACCTTGAGAAAAGAGTGAGAACGTTAGTCCCTAGTTTCTCGCCCGCCAAAAGTTCAATGATGTCTGTTAGGTTAATTGGTAGAGTAAAATCATAAGCGTCCTGAAAGATCTCCTTTTTAAAATCAACCAATTGCGGCATGGTGCAATCCTCACGGGCCATGCACCGATAATAGCCAGTCTTCACAGCCTCTGGTCTCTGATCTAGATAATCTTTCAACAAATGTAACCGCTTTATGATATTTTCCATGTATCAAGCCGTCCCCAACAGGATTTCTAATAAAATGAAAAACCAATTTTACCTTTTCCATGCTCTTCTACTTCCACAAGCTGCCTTTTCTTACCGTTTTGACTGCTTTTAGTCTCTTCTTTTAACTTATTCTTCATGGTGCCCTCGCTTCCTTAATTCTCAATCACATCCCTCGTATCAGAAATTACTTTCTTACCTGCATAATCTATTTCCAATAATGCGTCTTTGTGTGCACCAACAAGTTCTATGATGTCAGTTCCCGAGTTTAAGATATTGTCATATGTTCCAACTTGAGCAATTCTTCCATCCTTTAAAACCTGGTGGGTAACCATTTTATTCAGATAGGTACATTAATGAAAATTGCAAAGAATGTAAAGAAAGACTACTTCAAAAGCTTACCACGATGAGATCAGCATCAGGTAAAAACGCAACCTGATGCGTGACATAAATCACTGTTTTTGATTTAAGGAAGCCCAGCATACATTCCCGTGGATAGAATATCTTATCTAGTTAAATTCAAAACGGCTAGTTATAAGTTTAACCAACTTTGGGTAACAACTTTTATTAGGACGGAATCATGAATAACGCCCATTATAATTTTAAATTTTAAATGGTATAACACAACTAGAAAAATGAACCCATATAGTGCTGTTTTTTTGTTAGTATATAATGAAGCACATAACTTGTTAATTATATGCACCATGGGAAACAGCTAGATGGATTAAAAATAGAAAAGAGATGTTAACTCACTCTGAAGATATGGCTTCCTGTATGAGCATCAACAACACTGAATGGATCATCGAATAGATAAATATCAGCATCTTGATACATAGCACGTGCTATCTGTATTCTCTGTTTCTGACCACCGCTTAGATTTATTCCCCTCTCGCCTATAACTGTTTGATCACCAAATGACAGAACTTTAAGGTCTTTCTTCAAATCACATGCATCAAGTACCTTATTGTACCTTTTTATATCCATCTCCTTATAGTAAGCCATAAAAAATGAGCTTATGAAACATAAGCCGAAAACCAAATAAGTCATAAGCCCAGTATATAAGCCGAAACAAACACCCTATATTAGTTAATCCACTTAGTAAGCAAAACTAATACTACTTGTACTCAACAGCCTAGTTACTCAATCAATTATACCAATATAGTTGGATACCCGCGCATAGCGGCGATGATAAAAATTACTAACTCTACTCGCTCCGCAATTCCCTACCCGCTTAGAGAATTCGTTTGTTTGGGTTTCCGTTGCTTTCCCGCAACATCATATTAACATCATTATCGCTTGTATAAAGACTCACACTCTCTTACCCATCAAACATTATCTCCAAAAGTATATATCTTTTACGAATCAAGTTTGTAATCAAATTAAAGTTAAAGTTATTAAAAAATTCAAAATAAACCCACTAAAAATGTGAAAAGCTAAAAATTTATAAAATATATCAAAATGGATGTTGAATTAAAGATCACGAAATTTTAGAAAATACGGTGAAGTTAAATCATAAAAAAAATAAACAGATAAAAAGATATGTCAAATTGAAAATAAAAGTGATTTTTTAATTAAGAAGTGACACATGTCACTCTATGATGTGATTTTCTAAAATAAGATTGATGGTCAAGATTGTACCTCCTTATCTTAATTTTTGATAGGACCACATTGTAAATGCTTTATATAATAGTATAGAAGTATAGATAAACTGGTCAAGCATTTTATCAAACAGTTGGTATACCAATATAAACTGGTCAAACATTTTATACATCCTGCCTTTCATTAATAATAATAAAAATAAATGAAAATAAATTAATAAACGAAGGGAGACCTGAGTAACATCATCTGCGATGTTAAGATCGTCTCCTCCTTCATCATCAAGGTTGACTTGTTGTTGAGATTGTTGTTTAGAAACAAATTTACTACGCACCATGTCCTCTTCTCTCGTTGTACTGAGTCACTAGATCTATTTTGTGGAAATAGTTAGGGTTTGTTTAGTAAGAGTGGTGAGGGCTGTGGTGTGTGATTTTGGGGTTGTGGTGTGGAAATGGTTAGGGTTTGTTTTGTGTCTAAAGATTTGGTGAATTTTGGTGTAAGCGACAAGTGTCTAAAAATTTGGTGAATTTTGGTGTAAGCGGCAAATGAAATGTTGTATCCCGCTCAAAATATTCTAGTGAAATAGATCGGGTTTTTATAAAAACACCGCTCTATCTAAATCAAAATGTTAATATAGCTATTACGTGTGGGTGTTTCTGAAGTTTAAATACATCGGGTTCTTAGTGATAACCGTTCTAATTATTTTTAAACTTAAATAAATCGGTGTTTAGAATATTAACCGATCTTTTTATTAAACTTCCCCTTCTTTCCATTTATATAGATCGGGTTTTTAGAAAACCGCACTATATGAAGTGATCTATACAAGCTATTGTGTAGTAGTGTATTGGGACCCATAACCCATGGAAGACAGTATTAGGAGAATGGGAGTTACTTACTTTTTTTTAATTATAGAAAATATCTGTAAAGGTATTATATATACTTCAGTTTGCAATTAGAATTTTAGTTAATCAAAACCCTAAAGGTGTGTTTGGTAGAGAGAAAAGAATTAAGAGAATTAGAATTGGATTAAATTTTCTTGTTTTCTAAAGAGAAATAAATAAGTGGAGAATTAAAGAGAATTTGGTGAGAAATAAAGAGAAATGGTAGTGTAATTTTGTTCACCCTATTTTCCATCTTTTTTGTAGAGAATTTGGAGAAATAAGTCTTTATTTTTATTTTTTGTTTTTTTGCTTTTTTTTAATCTTGGTTGCCGAATTTTTTCTGACAAATTCGCGAGGTTTGAACTTACCGCCACACGAACTTTAATGGTACTAGTCTCAAGTAGGCGTGTTAGTCGGGTCGGGTTTCGGTCAATTTGGGTCGGGTTAAGACTGAAAATTCCATACTCGAACCCGATCCTATTTGAATTCCGGTTACTCGGGTTTGGTTCAACTCGGGTCAAGTCCATCCGGGTTCGGGTCAACCTGAATATGAGTCAAATGTAATAAAAATGCTTTTTTTTACTCTTTTAAATAGAAAATTTATATTATAAAAAAAAAATTATTATTCGGGTATCGGGTTTACTCGAGCCCGAGTTAGCCAAACTTTTTCAACCAAATACCCTACCTTATCTAGCATTCAAGTTACTTGGTTGACCCGAATAATTAGATTAAATTTTTTGACCCAAGTAACCAGACCCGAATAGGCTTAATTAGGTTCGGGTCGGGTCTGGTCGGGTCGGGTCCGAATAGGCTTAACCCGATCCGAGTAACCTGAGTCGTAAAAAAATAATGGTGAAATTATCATAGTATAATCGTTTTTTATTTGTAGTTTATCAAAGGAAGAAAAATATTTTGTGATTATTTTTTATTTCAATTCTGTTGCATTACCAAACAGTGAAATTCAATACATTCTCATTTAATTTCATTTCTCTGAATTATATTCTCTACTTCATTTCTAATCTTTGAAATTCTCTCTACAAACGTGTTCTAAGAGTTTCGATCATTCCCTCTCTCTTTGTGTTTGACCTAGACCCAAGCAAGAACAAACAAAGTTTAATGTTTGTTTAACATTAATTCTGATCATAGTGGTGTTACAAGATCAAGCACTAGCATCTTATTAAAGTGGTTGTAGTGTTAGTGTGGACTAGATGTGGATAAGTTCATAACTATTGATCTTAGGAGTTCGTGTTGATCTTCTCTCCAAATCACAAGGCATACAAGTGATGTATTTTTATGATTAGTCATGAGCATGTAACTCGATCACTAAAATAGAATATGATTTTAAAGATTAATGCTTTCTATAATTCTTTTGATTATTTTGTTTAATTGTTACATGATTTTTAAAATTATAACCATGTTTTTCATCAGTTGTATCAGAGCCACTTTTTCATCAGTGACTTTGATGTGATTTGTTTTAAATATGAATTTATGATTATATGATCTGATTGAATTCATGTGGAAATTTTGTAAGATTTGTTGTTGCAAATAAAGATCTAATTTGATAATGCATATAAAAGTATTGTAAAACTTATCACATTTGTAATAATTCGCATTTTCACGTCATTTTACGTCAATAAATTCAACTAGTTATTTTAAAAAAATTTACGCGTCTACTTTTAATTTTAACCGTTTAGTTAAATCGCATAAACTAAAAATTAACATTCAACGTAAATGGATATCAAACAAATAAAAGTTTACGTCAAACAAGTGTTATATAATCATTACGAGGATAATTTATAACTTTTCATATTTTATTTTTATTGATTACGTAAAACGTCGACGTTTCGCAATAAAATACATTTAGGCGTACATGGAAGCACCTATACCCATCTACACTTCAACAAATACCCACCATAATACCCAATTGTTGATCCCAATGAATAGATCTTTAACTCCTTAGCTTGATGTAAGGTTTAGTATCCTTGGATAAATCCAAAAATACTAAGAATGAAACTTTGTGTGAATGATATAAACTATGCAGAATCTAGTTTATACCACTAAGAAGAATAACAGTAATATATGATTGACAAACATAATCAAAACAACAAGCTTCAATATATTGATACGAACACTCTATGATAGTGTTAGGGTTTACAACCTTGAAGCTACGATAATTCTATGTAATTGATACATCTAATTCTATACCCTAGGACCTCCTTTTATACACCAAGGAGTCCTAGATGATTTACAATATTTTCTACAAACTTAGATTATTCTTAAAGATCTTTTCTATAAATATTCATCCTTATCTCGTAAACAATCTTGATCTTCAAGTAATCTTTGTCTTTATCCATCCAGCAGTTGTAACTTTATCAACAGTTGTAACTCAACTCATGAACAACAGCATTAACTTTGTTGAAGACAAATATAAGTAGTAACACATCAGTATTTTTTTTTTGGTTTTTCAACAATGTATTCACAATATATTTTAAATACGGACAATGAGATAAGACACTTAAACCTAATAATCAGCTTGCTTCTTGGTAACTCTCTTAAATAAAAACGCACAAAGGAGTTTGTTTAACTTTAAGAGGTGAGCCGTACGTCGCGAGAGACACAAAAGGTAAGTTTTTGATTCTTTGGTTCGGGAACTTATTGATGGATAATACTTCAATTGAAAGTATTATTTGTTGGTGTTCTTTTACCAACTTGGTGAATTTTTTATTTTATTTCTTTTTTTATGGACAATGTTTTTAAATTTTTGATTTTTAATCCTAATAATCCTCCCCTAAACTAGATGTTCATCTTCTGAATCTTCAAGTTTCTTCTTTAAAAGTCTTCATCAGCATCAGGAGGATTCATTCAAACACATCATCTACCCCTTTTCTGTTTTAACATTAGCTTGAGAAGCTGATAGCACATTTCATTAAAGTGATCTGCTTGAAGCTTTCTGTTGATCATGTTTTTGATGGTTATTGGTGTTAGGGGATATCTTTTCTCAACTAGCATAAAGATATGTACATTTCTAAATCTCACAAAATGTACTCCACATGAATCAAACAGCTTCCAAATAGTCACTGTATATCCTTGCAGATTTCTTCATACTTCACTTTTTCTGTCTGGTTCAAACATGACCTTCAAATCTCCCCATAACACTCTTTCAAAATCATCTTCAGGCCTTGTATTACCATGATTTGTCTTGACTAACTTCCAGAGATTTTCCTAGTCTTCTCTGTCAATACCCTGAAGCATCACAATCATTGAAGAATATCTCTTTGAGCTTTCATCAGCTCTTATCAACTGGAAGTGTCCAAAGGTACCTTCTTTAATAATCTTATACTCAACAATCATTGGAGGTTTGGTTGCTAGTAGTATAGCATTAATTGGTATGTCATCTTCTTTGACTATCTCCAAGTGCTTTTTCACTTCAGCTTCATCATCTTCTTCAACTTCTTCATGCTCATGAGCCTTTTGCTTCTTTGAATTTTCAGGCTCAAGCTCATCTCCTGCTCTTTTAGTACATCTTTCTTGTACAGTTTCTGCCTTCTTAGAACTGCTCTCATTTTTCTTTCCACTACTTTCTTGAGCTTCAGAACCCATAGCCACAAAAGAATTTACTCTATTCATCTCTTTGTCAAACAACTTTTGGATTTCTTTATAGCTTCTTCCCTTTAACTGTTTATGTTTGTATCCACCTATATGCTTAAGATAGGTACACATTTGATTCCTCTTTTGTCCCTTGGGGAGGTCTGCTTCTCTTTTCTTGTGCTCTTAATGCACAAAATATTTTCTTCTTTTTTTTATAAGCTCCATAAATAACTTTACCTTTTCTTCATCTGTCAACTCCTCTCGCTCTCTTGATTAGAGTCTCTCAGCCATCAATCTATCAGCCTCCATCATAACTTGTGTATTTTCCCAAGATTCAATCAATGCTATGTTGGCTTCTTCTTCTTTTAGCTTTCTAAGCCTCTCTTCTTCAGCTATCTCTGCTTGTAACTGAGCTTCAAGTTCTCTAGCCATTTGTTCATCCAGAGCAACTTGATCTTTCTTTTTCAAAGGTTGTTCAAGCTCAGTCATTATTGCTTTGCCTTTGTCTTTGGCTTGAATCTTTAAAGAAGAGACTGTTGTTTGAGAGGGTTTTTCAGAGGGCTCTTGCATGACAATCCCTTTTGCTTTGGGTCTAGTGTCAACAGCAGTAGTAACTGTTGTAGCAGTAGTAGTAATAACTGTGACTGTCTTGGGCTTAGCTGTTTTGATTTTAATTAATGTTTCAGCCACAGTAAACTCATCAATGGTAGTTGATCGCTTCTGATTAACACCTTTTAAAAATATATAACATATAAATATAAAATACTTATATAATATATAAAAATAGGAGGGTAAGAATCAAAAAATCACAATTATAGTAATCCAGGAGTATGATTCCTAGGTCGTTTCCCCAACGAGGAATGCAATTGAAAGCCGAGAGTCGTTTTGAGAATTGACGCTTGAATGGAACAAGATTTGGATTTGATTTTCTACTTTAGAAAAGTCTAAAATATGATAAAAATTAAGAAAACTATTTTTAACTACTTTTTATAATAAAAATCTATTTTATAAAACTAATTTTAAAAGCTAAAAATCAAAATAAAAATCTAAAAGTGGTAAAAATGATTTTAATGCTTGTAAACCTAAAAGTATTTAATCTAAAACTAGAAACTATTTTTTTGTAATTTTCTGAAAACTTTTTCTATTTTTAATGACTTTTTAAATTTTTAACCTACGAAAAATGATTAAAAATAACAAATAAGTATGAAAAATTCTTAAAAAAACAGGAAAAGTCCTAAATGATGCAAAGTTCCTAGGAAAATTAAGCTGGTCCACCCAGCTTATCTAATAAGCTCTAAAAAGCCCCTAATAAGCCACAAAGTGGCTTAGGATTATTGGGTTAAAAAAAAGGGTAAATAATAAATTTTGCAAAGCTCTACAGGATGAGCTATTGTAGCACAATGGTTGAGTGGGTTGGGTGTAAAGCGTTGGGTTGAGAGTGTTGAGGTCCCGAGTTCGAGCCTTGCTCACTTGGGATTTCCACCTTCCCTAATGCTTTTTAAATGCCATTTTTTTGCAACTTTTTAGAAGACTAAAAAAATAAACACTTTTTGAAATGACACTATTTTTGTAATTCACAAATAAGCACAGCAATAAGCTCTAAAGGGTGACAGTGGGCTTTTTACCCTTGGGACCAAAATTGATAAACTGTTTTGGAAATTTCTAAACTAATAAGCAAAGCACAAGGGCATATAAGTTAAGACAAGCCCAATACTAAACCTAATAAGCAAAAACAAACAAAAATAAGCAAGGACATCAAGATGGAATAAGCTATAAATGACAGAAGTACTAAAAGGCTTAAAAGCTTACAATTTCTAAGCTATTATGCAAATAAGCTAAAAATAAGTTCTAAACCTAATGAAATAAGCTAAAATTTACTTAAACTAACCTAATAAGCTATATTAAACCTAAATAAGCTAGGAAAATAAGCAGATAAACACAAATAAGCCAAATAGCACTTAAGCTAAAAACTACATACAAACAACAAGGGTTGCACTTTTGAGCTTAAAAATAAACTCAAAGATGGAACCTTATGGCTTAAAGAGTTATACCACTGAAAAGCTCTAACAATAAACTACAATTATCATTAATAAAAAAGGAGTTTGAAACACAAATAAGCCCTTAAAAAGCTTAATGAAAAAGCTGTTTGTTCATTTCTCAACACTTAGAAAACTTTTTTCAATTTTAACAAAACACTACTTTTGAGCTTAAAAATAAGCAAACAATCAGAACATTATGAACTTAAAACCTACAAACAGATTGAGATTTGAATACATAGGACACATAACAACAATCAAAAAGCATTTTGAAACACTGAATAAGCCACAATGAGCATTTGAAAAAGCATTTTCTCAAATTTTCAACACTTAGCACTTTTTTGACAGATTTGGCAAAAACTCAAAACAAACTTGCAGGTTTTAGAGCTTTGTTTCAAACCTTTTTAACACATTTATGAACACAAAAACAACTCAAAAACACAATAAGCTAAAGCACAATCTAATAAACAACTAAAATAAGCTACCACTTAACAGATTCAAACAATGAATTCTTAAAACCTTGTTTTTGAGATTTAACACTTAAAAACTTAAATAAAATGACTTTTATGACTACTTTTAACTAATCTAAACTGACTCAAAAGCATAAAGTAAGTTTTGACCCATTTTCACCCATTAAACAGGTTAAACCAAACACCCCTTTAAAAACAGTTTTAGTACTTTTAACTTGATAAAAGCTATTTAAGCTAAAACTCTTCAAAGACCAGATGTTAAACAGCTTATAACAAACTTAATGAACAAATATAAGCAATCAAATAAGCCAGAATAATAAGCTAAGACACTATGCTACTATTTTTGGTTTTTTCAACTGTTTTATATCAAAAGCTATTAAAATGAAATTTAAACTACAAACTAAGTACAATAAGCATTAAACAATAGTGATAAGCAACATTAAGCTAATAACATCAGTAATAAGCTAATATTAAGCAGTAGAATAAGCAGACAAACAATAAGCATATAAAGTAAGCTTAAAAGAGAGAAATGAGATGTACCTTAATCCATAAGGGTTGAATTGAAAAATTAGAGAGAAAATGTACCTCACCACCTCAGAAACAGAGTGTCTGCTCTTATGAGCTTTAATACAACAAAGATAGATAGAAGCTTGTTTTATTTAAAACAAGCTGGTGGGGTCCAATAAGCCCTTCCCGAATTGGCTTATCATCCTTATCCTAAGCTTAGGTAAATTTAGGGGGTGAGTTTGTTTGAATAAAGCTCAGTTAAGCTTTAAGAACTTAACTGATAATATAGCAAGTTTATGAATGAATTTGAGAGATTATTGAGCTTTGTTAGAGTATAAAAGAGCTTTTTAAACCATTATACATTTAAGTAAAAACAAGAATTAACAAATGATCAATATGAAAACTGAACTTTTATTGATATTAAGACTGAATATGAGCTTAAAAGAAGAAAATTACATTTAAATGAAAAGACAATAAGCTAAAAATTACATAAAAATAAGCTATTTTCAAAACTAAAAACTATGACGAAAGTCTAATCTGGGGTATTACTTCATGGATACAACAATCATAATCATAGAAAACAACTTTAAAAGAGACGTTGTTGGAAAAATTTAGTTATCATTCATTATAATCAAAGTTTTTACAAAATACAGGTCCCAAAATCTAAAACATTATGTTTGAATGATAACAGTTCAGCCATCTTCGAGTCCATGCCACTCCGTGCCGCAACTTGCTCAATTACCTGAGATAGACATGCTAAAAAGTCAACACAATGGTTGAGTGAAATTCATAGGTTTGATATAAACAGTTTGAATACAAGTAATAGTATAATAATTGTATAAATACAATTATTATGAAAATGATATTGTTATGATCTTGGGTCATGTTATTATACACACGTTTATTAGTAATAGTCGCAATGAATCATAGTAACAATGTATTATCCCGTTATTGCCTTGTTTGGTCTGATTGGTCTTGTTCTCATGTCACCAACACATTATCATCCAAAGTCAATTTAACGACTTGAAGAGCTCATAATATCAACATATTAACATCCAAAGTCAATTTAACGACTCAAAGTCAAATTTAACGACTTGTAGGATTTATTACTCTAACATTAATATCCAAAGTCAATTTAACGACTCGAAGTCAAATTTAATGACTTGTAGGATTTATGAAACTAACAGATTAATATCCAAAGTCAATTTAACGACTCAAAGTCAAATTTAATGACTTGTAGGATCTATGATACTAACAGATTAATATCCATAGTCAATTTAACGACTTGAAGTCAAATTTAACGACTTGTAGGATTTATAACTTAGACATTGATTGTAATGATACATCAGATTAGCATATAGTCTGGTAAAACACTTGTATCTGTACTTTATAGCATGTATCCTCCTCACGGGTTTATGAAATGATTGAAATGCGAGGCTATGTATTCACTAAGTCTTTGAAAAGTAATCATATTGTTATAAAATAAATAAGTATGTAAAAGAGTTTGTAACAAGCATGTATCCCCCTCGCGGGTTTATAAAAAGATTAAAATGCGAGGCTATGAACTCACCTGAACAGTTATAGGGAAATTGATAGCAATGTATATGAAATGAATAGTAACGGCTTCGTCACAGGCAACTTGTGAATATATGTTAAGTCTTAGTTTGATTGAATATGTAATTTTTGAATATTGATGTTGATTTTGATATAAAGATTATCATAACACCGTTCGGGCCATCATAATTCAGAAGTCATTCAGTAAACGTTTGAGGAGCTAGGGCACTTTAAATCGTAAACCCAACAACTCAGTCAGAACGTAATACCAAGATGAAACTCCTTAATATGAAGCTCCCTAGTATTGTGGTATGATATGAATCCGGGACATGATTTTTGAAAGCACATCGATGATGAATGATATAATAGTTATAACATAAGCAGTTTTAAGCATTTTATTCAATATCTGGAAATGTTAAGCACGTCAAGTGTTAATTAAAGTTATGTCTGGTAATGTTTTGAATGTATTTTTATATTTTTTTTAAAATGTTACATTTTAGACCTTTGAGTTTGAAAAGTGGCAGAATATACCCTTGGAGTTTGCACTTTTACAACTTTGGTCCCTCAAGTTTAAAAGATATACCAAGTAAATCTTGTACTTTGAAAAGTGACATAATAGACCCCTATAGTTATAACTTTGATAAAATGACACTTTTAGTCCTTTTAGTTATAAGTTTCCGAAAGTTACGATATATACCCCTTGCATGGATTATAATTACAAAACATGTCCAAATTGCCATGCAAGCTTAGTTTAACATTTCAATAGACATTTATAAGTTATAATAAACAAAAATATGAAGTTTTAACGCAACACAAGTTTAAAATAACAATTTGTTAAGCTAGGAAGTAAAATGGGTCAAATTAGGGTTTCAAAACGTAAACGCGTGGGTTTTAAGTTCAAATTCATTTAATAATCAATAAAGTGTTTATTTTAACATTAGTTAAGCATGCTAGGATAGATTATAACAATATTTAACCATTATGACATTTAGTTTTAAGAAAAACGCAAAATTAGGGTTTCGGGTGTACGGTTTTGGATCAAAAAGGCATAACACATAGATTTTTGAGTTCAAAGCTTTATATTATGATTTTATCAAGATAATATGAATATTATAACGTTATAAAAGCAGATCATAAGTTTAGAGAACCTGGTCTTAAGCTTATGGCTTAGAAACGGGTCAGAATCAGGATTTTCAGCTTTGTACGCCTAGAATAATGACTCTGGGGCTTCGTTTTCTTTAGGGATTCGCTTCTTGAACGTCTTTTATGATCCTAGGATCATATTGGAGCAAAGGATTGCTGCCTTATGGGTTATATAAAGAAGATAGGGGGTGCGAGTATGAATGAACACATATGAGTCCTATTTATACCCATTTGAAGGTATAATGAGTAAGCAAGGGTTATGATCTGGTCTTGACACATAGTAGGTCTAGTGTATGATGTGTATAAGCTAGAATTTCAATGGTGGAGGTCTAGAAAACTAGGTTGAATGATGTGGCTACCTTTCTTGCTGCCGCGGCTGAAGAGAAGCAAAAGAGAGGCCATGTGCTCTTATTTTTAACCATGGGAAGGTCTAAGCAGCTGGGTAAGCAGCTTGAGGGTTTCTAGAAGGAGTTCATATAAGTTATTTGCAGATGGTTTGGTTTTAAATGGGTCAAAAATGATGATGAAGATGTTCGGGTCTGGTTTGGGTTCGACGAGGGATGCACAAGTTTTCAAGCTTACATTTCATGTGTAATTGATTAAGGATGGTATAAATGATTAAGGATAGTTAATATATGTAGCCAAGGTCTGATATAGGAAGTATTAGCAAAGATTAGCAATTGGTTTGGGTTAAAACGGATTAGTATTGAAGAAATGAGGTCACGGGTTTGATTAGGCACGTTTAGGGTTTTCTTGACTTTCTTGGTTTATATTTTGCATACTCTTAAATTAGGAATGAATGGAAATACAGATCCTAGAGCTTAAATAAATGTATTATCGATCAAGTTTGATGTTGGTTATTGTTAAAATGGGTTGAAAATTTGAAAGAGTAAGCATAGCTTGGGAATTAGGGTTTAGTTATAAGTCTTTTAGGGTTTTCTAGCTTTTGTAATTCTTCGTATTATAGTTTAGAAAGGTGTTAATGATAGATAAAGGTTTGTAAACTCTTTTATGGGTTTACAATGATCTTGGTTGCTTCTTGAGAATGGAGGATGGTCTGAAAATGAGGTAAACGGCTGTCAAAAAATTATATATTTAAGGGTCCTTAGGGTTTCTGGATTTCGTTTCTTGGCATAATTGAGGTAGAATTATGAAATGATGATGGAATATGATTGAGGATGTTGTAATTTATGTTATTATAACTTATTTAAGAGTTGGTTTAGATTTACAATGGGTAAAAATCAAGAAACGGGTCATGGTTTAGAAACTAGCTTGGTTTTAGGGTTTAGGGTTTTGAATTAGGGTTTTGAGTATAAAAAGATGTATGAAAGCTTATGAATAGAATATTTAGGGTTTATACATTGTATAATGAGTGTAGTAGCTTGCACACAAGTGATGGTGAAGAAATTAGAATGAAAACGGGGGTAAAACGGCTATTTTAGAGATCATGCTTAATGACTTGTACATTGAGCTTTTAGAGATTTATACTTTATGTTGAAGAGATTTGTACTTTTAGTTGAAGAGATTTTTTACTTCAAATGAGATGTTATATTGCTTGTACATATGCTTTAGTATCTTGTGCATTCACTTTAGATGTTAATCCTTCATGGAATTAGGGTTTAGAGATATCCGATAGGAACTAAAATCCGCTATTTTGAAACTTAAGAGTATTAGTTGTAAATTAATAATCTTTAATAAGTAATTGAACGAGTCGAGCGAATCGTGATGAATAAAACTGATGATTTCACAAATAAATTAACAACTACGATATAAATAAATAAACGCACTAGGAAAAATATATAAACTTAGTAACTTACAAATAATGTTTACATTTTCTCTAGACGTAAATCACATGGACTTGCAAATATAAGTTACGACGCGTGATAGTGTAAATTCCGGTATAAGATACTTATAACTGTAAGGTCGTCCCTAGAGCCAACGGTTTAACCAACATTTTGAAAACATAAAACGTAATCACATAAACGACAATGCCCTTTTATGACTCATTTGCATAATTCATTTCATACATTAAGATTTGGAATGTAAACTCAGACTTTGTCATAATTACTTAGGTGTTTGACTGAGTCACTATTTGACGTACATTGATCCATTACCAATTCCAGACGATTAACCGACAAGGTGAGTTTTCATAGCCCCTACTTTACTGTTTTAAATCATCTTTTGGGGTGAGAACATTGCTTATTTTTAACAGTTGAACACAAGTACATTTACTGATTTACTATTGGGTCTAAGTCCCTATTCAACCCAACTTGCTATATTGCCCAATTTATCATGAACCGTTAATTCTTGTAAGCGCGAATGTTATGGATAGATCTATCGGGATTGACATCCCTGTTTGTCTTGGACTGACATTAGTCAAGCAAACACAGTTTCATTTGAGTCAGTTACGGATGTCGCGGGTTGGACATCTGCATGGGCTTATCTATGATGGTACTTGTTAACGCTTCGGTGTCATGAGCTTAGACAATAGTAAATACTTTTCATTGTGATATATAGGATTACTATATTTCATGCTATGGTTATAAATCTTGTGGTTCATCACTATTATCAAACAACAAAACCTATAAACTCACCAACTTTATGTTGACACTTTAGCAATGTTTTTCTCAGGTGATCTATATTACAGAATATATGGAGTCTGCATTGGTATATTGGCATGTAGAGGTCTATCTCTCGTATCAAGTCCTCTTCACGCCATGAAGTCACAAACCCCAAATCTAGTCTTCCGCTGCAGTGAATTTGGGGGTGTGACAGTTCAACATTCCGGGAGTCACACATGACGCAGTCATGTTACGTGTATTTCCCATCACTCTCACTAGAGCTGCAAAGAGTTGGGTGGACAGACAATCACCAGGAACAATCAAAACCTAGGATTCATAACTTCAAGCCATAAGGTGATGAAACATTGTACCAAGGATAGGAAATGTATAATGACCTCCTATACAAGTGCCTAACACAAGATTTAAATAGCCATCAGAAGGTCAACATCTTCTACAAAGGTTTGGACACCATGACTAGCCAATTACTGGATTCGCAGGTACCAATACCGAATACGACACATGCTCAGGCATTAGATGCAATCCAAACTATGGTTGACCATTCACAGAAATGGTACGACGGGTCAACCAACAAGAGGGTAGGTAATGATAGCTCGGATAGAATTGTAGCTATAACAAGTAAATTGGATAGTCGTGGGAGAGATATGAAGAAGCTGAAAGTAAATGTACATGTTATCTAAGTAGGATACGAAAACTGTAAAGGAGCTCAACTCAACAAATAATGTTCGCTTCATGAAGAGGTTAAAAGCGTTGAGGAAGTAACGTATGGAAAGTTTAGACGACCCTTCCCAAATAATAACAGGAACGGTGCTAGATATCGTGTAGGTCCATCGGGATACTACACACGTGTTAATAGTTGTTGTCACACACCCAAACGGGGCCTAGTCAGAAACACGTGTCCGGGGGCGTGACATCATAATACACATCATACAAGATACAAAGAATGACCTCTAAGGGTAATCCAACATCGTTGCTTTAATTAAAATAGTTAAAGTTTTACATAGGCCCAACGATAATATGCGGAAGCGAATAAAAGGTTTTAAAGTTTGACAACGATGTTAACATAGATAATAATAATAATTCTTGAAAATCGGTCCAATGCAAGGTAACACCATAAAGCAAGCAAAGACATCCATAGCTAAGCACATGAGAAAAACATGCTAAAACGGTTAACATAAAGTTGAGTGAATTCATAGGTTTAAATTTAATATTAAAGGTGGACCACAAGTTCACAGTACGCACATGACAGTTATAGGAGATACAACTTCACATAAAAAGCATTTACGTTTGCACTAAGCTCATGACACCGAAGCTCAATTTAAAAGGAAGCATTTTATATGCCAAATAGTATTCCTCGCCCTAAAGGTATCTGACCAGGATCACCTATTGACATTCTGACATGGTATATATCCGTTTGTTCGGACCTCCAAAACTAGTAAGCGCTACTTACCCGGATAGGGATAATTAGTCCCAATAGATCTATTTACAACATTCGCGCTTACTTAACCAGTACGGTCGGTTAAGCAATTGACGGTTCATGATAATTCAGGCATTAGTGGTCTATTCGCTACTTAGGCAACACGTAATCAGGAAAAGGAAACGTAAAGTAACTGTGTCCATAGTTTAAAAACAAGCAATGTTTCTCACCCCAAAATAGTAAAGTAAAAGTAGTAAAATACGGGGCTATGAACTAACCTTAGCAAAAATGAGCAAATGATAATCACGCAAGTAAAAGATGATATAGAAATCTAACCGCGACCTAGAATAATAACGCGTCTTAGAAACACGGAAAGCATGCCAAGAATTGCATAATATGTTCATCACCAAAATGCATCCATGTGTGTTTCCTTTAGTTTGATTATCAAATCATGACGAAATAAAATTATATAGTTTTTCGTTAAGTTTCGGCGTTTAACAAAAAACTACTATTTTTAGAAAGTTTCTATTTTAGGAAAGTTTTTAGTCTCAAAACATTAATACCATCCCTTATATTTATTAAGTTTCCATATTTTTAAAACGCACTAACTAGCCTTAATCGCTTAACTTCTAAGTCTGTTCTGCTAAATTTTTACCAAACTTACTATTTTTAGTAACTTTATCGCTTTTCCTAAAATATGCTAACGACGTCTTTAAACGATACTAACCAATAGGTATGCGTTACTATATGATTCGCTAGTGTTTAGAAAGTCCAAAAATATCCGAAAGTGTCTGGAAACTCATTTTACTATTCACATCAGCACACTATTCATCCGGTTTTGTCAAAAAATGTTTCAAGTTTCATTTGGCTATAACTTGGTCGTTTTAAATCCAATTTTAATGTGCGGTGTATGAAAAACTATATATTCAAAACGAGCTCTCCAAAAACTACTTTTACGCCTAATAAAAACATTTTTAGGTCGACCAAAACCGAGAGAAAGATGGATTTGTTATCTATGGCTACTATATCTAAATGCAACAATTATAATATGCACAAAAATAAAACAATTATACAAATTAACGGGAACAAATAAAAATGCGACAATTAAGCAAATAAGGCAAAACTAACCTTAAAAATTGCAAAATAAATTTCTAAAACCAAAAAATTAGGACAAAAGAAAATTTTATAGAAAAAGAAAAATATTTTTTTTTTTGATTAGTTTTGGAATTTTATTATGAATTAAAAAACTAATTTAATCTAACTTATATTTAAGAAATAGCAACATTAAGTTCTATCTATAAATAATGAAAAATGATATTTCTTAAAACATTAGAAAAGTCCTAAAATAACACTTAAAAATACTCAGCCGATGGAAAACTATTTTTTTCTATTTTTTATAATTAAAATCCTATTTTTTATCAATTATAAATTGAAAGCATCAAAAATGGAAAAAATTAAAATCTAAAAGTGTTGAAAATGATTTTTCTGAATGTAAACCTAAAAGTATTTAATCTAATGCTAAAAACTAATTTTTTTATTTTTCTGAAACTTTTTTCTATTTTTTAAGATTTTTCGAAAATTAAATCCTAAAAAAAATGATTAAAAATAATGTACTCGATGGAAAAATATCAAAAATTCAGGGAAAGTATAAAAAGTAACAATGTTCACTTAAAAAATAAGAAAACTAACACTGCTTATCAAATAAGCTCTAAAACAACTTATTAGGTTACGGCTTATTTAAATGGGCTTAAGCCCAAAGTGTGGTTAATAATTAAATGGGGGAAAGTATAAATGGATGAGCTATTGAAGCAATTGGTTAAGGCATTGGGCATTTGAGTTAGAGGTCACGGGTTCAAGGTTGGTATATACCCCTTTTTGCACTTTTTTTTTATTTTTTCAAACTAAAAGCTAAAACCTATTAAGCAAACATTTTTAAGCAACTTTAATAAACGCAACTCTAACTGAAACTCAAAAATAAGCTCTCAAAGAGCTTTTTAAGATCTGACCTCAGAAAGTGAGCTTTTGAGAACTTACAAGCTTATTTTAACTAAAAGACTTGCACACAGCTTATATTAAGCTCCTTTTCAAAACCAAAAACTGTTCTAGAATCCCTATGAAATGCAGAAGCTGAATCTAAAAAGCTACTTAAGTTAAAAACACTACAAGACTCCTAAATCTAGGATTGAAAAAAGCATACTCAGGAATAAAACTCAAAAATCTCAAAATCAAGCTAAGCTAAAAAGCTCAATAAGCCAAGACAGAGGTTGAGCTTATAAGAACTAATTAACCTAACTATAAGCTATAAATTCAATCAAGAAAATCAAATACTACAACTAAAAATTCTAAAATTAAAAAGCTAAATTCTATTACTATTGTTTTTGGACTTTTTGAGTTTTTTATGACCTTTAAGGCTAAATTTACTTAAGCAAATAAGCAAGAAATGAGAAAACTATTTTAAATCTATATTAAGCTATGTGTTAACTAAAAGCTAGATAAATTTGAGAGCCTAAATCCTAGAAACACAAGCTTAATTTAAGCTAAAATATCAGCAGTATTAACTGTTGTTTTTGGTCTTTTTGAGATTTTTATGACATTAAAGCTAAATGTACCTAAGTGATTAAGCTAGAAAATGAAAAACAAGACTTAATCTAAACTAAGCTATATGTAAACTTTAAGCTAGATGAATTTAAGATTCTAAATCCTACTAATACTTAGCTTGATTTAGGCTTAAAAGGACAACAGTAGTAACTCAAGTTACTACTGATATGCCTTTGTATTTAGAACAACTGCCTACTACTAATACATAGTAAATTTGACAAGTGCTTTTCTTTATACACACATCCCATGGCTAGGTTAAAGCTAAAAACTGGAGAATTTAAACTAGAAACTGGAATGAACATTCCATCGCGGTTTCTAGAGTTCGATAATGGAGTTCATGAGGTTTGTATGTCTACACTTGGTGACGATGTTTCCATGTCGGTAGAATTCTCCCATATGTCGGCAATCCTATGCGGGCTATCGAGAAATTTTATGGTTGCATCCTATTCTAGGATCTTTCTCTAGACAGTTTGAGGCAAAATCTGAGTCTATGAGCTTGCTGAGTACGGCTATATCTACCAGAGCACTACACAAAAATCTCTTCTGAATAATATACAGTTCCTTTTCCAGCCGTCGATTCAATTTTACAATATGCTCGTACGTTCCGATGGGGGATTGCAATCTAGGCTATTTAAAGATATCCAGGAATTGTTCTTCAATGACACTCGATGTTGACTTTAAGCGAGCGTTCGTCAATCTCAAAAGTTGAGTTTGGAACAGGGTCGGAGAAGATGGAATTTTATGTGAAACATAAGTCCATCTGAGGAAGAAAGAATCTCTCTTGAGAGGTTAATGAGGTATGAATAAATGGGAGCGGACTGTGTGATTTTATTCTCAGTATAGAAAGCTGTAAAACCTTCATGTAAGGGATCATTGGCGCGAAATAACGTAAGGTCGGTGAAAGATAGCGGAATTCCAAATAAATTGAAGCACTAAGAGTGAAGTGTTTTAGTCCATGGAAGGTTCGGGACATCATCCGAGAGAAGCCGGAGCGGAACATAGTTTGGGAAATTAAAAGAAACAGTCCATCCTCCAATTTGCAGTAGGGATGGTCGGGGGAAGACATCGTTCTGCTTAACAACCCAACAGTAAATAACATAAGTTATTTATTACGTAATATAATAGTTTATGTAAATACTTACAACTACCATTCTGGGAGATATAGCGGACGGAGGGACTTACTTGGATGGGAAAAGAAAAGTAGTTTATAGTTAAGGTTTTAACCTTGTTCTCTCATAACGGTGGCTCTTGATACCCAATCTGTAACACCCCCATTTTACATATACATCCCGTAAGCTAATCTAGGGGTATACATTAAAGGTACAACAGTCATAATCATAAAAAACGAATCAAAAAGAGTCGTTTATGAAAATAAGTTATCATTCATTTATTTCATCAGATGTTTTTACAAAAGATAGTCCATCATCTGTATTTACATAGTGTGTAAAAGATTAACGGTTTTTCCATCTTAATTCCTCAGACCACTCGTGCCCTTAGTTACTGAGATACAACATCTAAGAAAGTCAACACAAAGTTAGAGTAAATTCCCCCATAGTTTTAAGTACTATAATTTGCGAGATAGCCAATGCGATAATTCGGTGTTACGTTGATATACACCTCGGTATAGAAAAAATATTTATATATTCGCCATTCAGCTCATGAATCTAGAAGCCTTAGGGTATGGTGATACGTTATAGCCCCTGCGGGACCTTTGCCAAAATACCCGCGTGATTTCTAATGATGTGCAATTGGTTACACGTAACTGGGTACACCAACAGGGAGTCCAGCCCAAATAGATCAAATTTCACGCATTCGCGCTTACTACGGAGAGTAAATAACGGTTCATGATTATGGGAACTTAAAGCAAAGCAGATTACTAGCAATAGTAATTGAAATAGTCAACCAGAAATAATGGCAATTCCAGTTTATTGCATGTACCCCCTCACGGGTTTATAAAACATTTGAGAAATATTGAACTCTGCGAGCTAGGAAACTCACCTGAATAGTTATAGAGGGAAAATGATAGCAATGTAATATGAAATGATACTAATGGCTTCGTCCACGGGAAAAAACCTGGGGTACTATATGTCAAGCTTAGTTGATTGAATATGTATGATTTTTACATGATGTAGGTTTTGGAGATTAAAATTAGCAGAACACAGTTCGAGGAGCCATCATAAATCAGAAGTCATCAGTAAACGTTTGAGGACTAGGCTTTAAATCGTAAACCCAACAACTCAGTCAGAACGTTATACCAAGATGAAACTCTTAATATGACGCTCCCTAGTATTGTGTATGATATGAATCTGGGACATGATTTTTTGAAAGCACATTATGATGAATGAATAATATTATAAACATCAGCAATTTATAAGCATTTTAGTCAATATTGAAATGTTAAGCACATCAAGTCGTTAATTAAAGTTATGTCTGGTACTGTTTTGAATGTGTTTTTTATACTTTTTCAAATGTACAGTTTAGAGACCCTTGAGTTTGGAAAAGTGGCAGAATATACCCTTGGATTTGCACTTTTACGACTTTGGTCCCTAAAGTTTAAGATAAACCAAGTAAACCTTTGTACTTAAAAAGTGACATAATAACCCTTGGTAGTTATAACTCTTGAATAAAATGACACTTTTGTATCCTTTTAGTTATAAGTTTCACTTGAAAATTACGATATAAACCCCTTGCATGGATATAATTTACAAAAAACGTGTCCAAATTGCCATGCAAGCTTATTTTACCATTTCAATAGACATTTAAAAGTTATAATAAACTAAAATATGAAGATTTAACACAACGCAGGTTTAAATTAACGATCCGTTAAGCTAGGAAGTAAAACGGTCATATTAAGGTTTTAACAATATGGAAAAACGCGCGGTTTTAAGCTCAAATTATATACATGACCTTTAGAAAGACTTATTTAATGTTAGTACGCGTATTGGGATAGATTATAACAATAGTTTTTCCAAGTTTAGCTTATTAGATAAGTAAAAACATGAAATTATGGTTCTCGGTGCGTACGGTTTTGTGATCAAAAAGGTATAACACATAGGCGTCTTTCTGAGTTCAAAGCTTTATATTATGATTTAGCCTATCATATGAACATTATAAAGAGTGTGCAATACATGAATATAAGCTTAAAGAACCTGTTTGAGCTTATAGCTTAAAATGGTCGTTCGGGTAGTCTATTTCTAGCGACCCTTGTATCCTTTACTCCGGGGCTGTCACACTTCTTCAGAGCTGTCACTTCTTGAATGTCTTTTTATGATCCTAGGATCAATGGGAGCAAGATTCTGGCCATTAAGGTATAGTGGGAGAAGATGGGGGGTGCAAGTTTGAATGAACACACAAAGCCCTATTATACCCATGTGAATGTATAAGGAGTAAGCAAGGGTCCATAGATCTGGTCTTGACACATAAGTAGGTTTAGTGTATGATTGAGTTGATAAGCTCTACTTTCTCAATGTGAGGATCTAGAAAACTAGGTTGAATGATGTGGCTACCTTTCTTGCTGCCGCGGCTGAAGAGAAGCAAAAGAGAGGCCATGTGCTCTCATTTTTAACCATGGGAAGGTCTAAGCAGCTGGGTAAGCAGCTTGAGGGTTTCTAGAAGGAGTTCATATAAGTTATTTGCACATGGTTTGGTTTTAAATGGGTCAAAAATGATGATGAAGAGGTTCGGGTCTGGTTTGGGTTCGACGAGGGAATCACAAGTTTCAAGCTTACATTTCGTGTGTAATTGATTAAGGATGGTTAATTCATGTCCCTAAGGTCTGATATAAGAAGTATTAACAAAGATTAGCAATTGGTTTGGGTTAAAATGGGTTTAAAATGGAGAAATGAGGCCGCTATCGAATATAGGCTCGGTTAGGCGGTTTCTTTGACATTCCTTACAACTTATATTTGCATACTCTTGATTAGGAATTGATGAATACAAAATCCTAGGGCTTATATAAAGTATTATCAATGAAGTTTGGTCATTGGTTTAAGTTAAAATAGGTTGAAATTGAAAGAATAAGCCGTGGCTTGAAATTGTGCTTTAGTGTTACACACAAACGACGTTCGAATGAATAACTGATTAATCTGAATTGTTCAGAAATGTCTATATGTATTAATCATTAGACAGTCACTAGACAACCATGGTGTTATATCTTTCATTTGTATTCTATTACTAATATCGTGGCTTTAAAGTGATTCGTTTACTTGTAGTTGGCACTTTATTCTATATAAAGTGCCTGCGTTGTTGGTCCAACGTTATGTGCGCCATGGTATCAAACATTCTTTAAGTCTACTTGCAGCTAAAAAAGGAGTACGGAATTGGATATGTAATGTATGCTTATATTATTCAATACCATGGTCCTAACTCATATAATACACATGATTTGGTTACAATGGAGCATCACATTCCAACTTTATAACCAAGTAACTTAAAAGGTGAAAAGCAAACAAGATAAAGAAAGGTACAAAAAATGCCTCAATACAAGAAAGCACTAAAAGATAACACAAAGCATGAAGAGATGAATTCAAAGCATTCTTCTTCTTCTTCTAATTTCCCCTCATCTTTCGGTGAAAAACATAAGTGTAGTCATAAAGCTATAGAATTCGCATGTAGTGCGTGTTTATGTGTATGTTGTCCAATTATCGCGTTATGGTGTTGTGTGAAAATCCCATTTCGCGTTGGACGGTGCTTGGTAAGAAAGGCAAAGTACAAGCCTTGTTGTGGGACGAATAAAAGAGTTTTTGCAGTATACTCATCGTTTTCAGATTTAGATTTAGATGTGCAGACGACGAAACAAGGAGGTAGAAAGCATTGTTGTCATGCCCATCACACTGTATCGCAAGATAGTTGATTCAGTTGCAGGCCGGATTGGAATAAAGATGGTGGAAACCCCATGTTTTAAGGGGTATGAAACTAGTCAAGAACTTAATTTTGAAGAGTTGAATCATTTTTTTAGAATAAAGTATATATACAAGATTTCTGCAAGGCCGGAGGTTAAGGATTCGATCCTTTCACCCCTCTGCTTAAGTCCGGAGGTCATGTTTTTAGCTTTGGTATAAAATCAGGGGAAGCTGCCTCTCTACTTTTCGGTAGGTGGTAGGGCTGTTTTTGATTGTTTGTTACGCTCAACCTATTCTCATACAACGTGGAAAAACGGTTTTTTGTGTCCAATAACCCGTGGAAGACGGTATTGGGAGTTACTTTGCTTTTTTACTTGCAGTTGCATACCCATTTATGTTGATCTGGAATTATTTGATCGAATTCATCATACTATGTTACATATTTGTTTGCTTTGATCGAATTCATCATACTATCTCATAGGTCATAAGTTCATTTTTCAAGTTGTCAGATTATGGGTGTTCTTTTAAAAAAAAAACAAAAACGACAAATGACTATCACATTATATAAACCACAAATCTATCTCACAACGTTTTAAGCAAGACTTGAACCCCCAACTATTTAGCTGGGGAGCTTCACACACACCTTAAAATACCATTGGGACACAAACCCTTTGGTTTTAAGATGTTCTTGTTAGTTTCACGATCAAGCAAGTCAATGTGGTAAGTGATTGATAATTGATAAATCAAGTGTATCATCGATGGGATGTATTTGATTTCCAAATGAGCATCATATATCATCTTTTTACCAAAGTAAAAATGTTTGCTACGCAGCAATGTCGTAGCTAAGCGAACGAAGGCCCGATAACTAAATACGATGGTCAAAAACATATTATACCAGCGATGGAAAGCAAAATCATTGGGTTTTTTATGATCTATCTTAAGTTTTGACAAATATATAGAACATAAGATTGTACAACGGTAACAATTTTTGTGTGGAAGTGAATTTTGAAGACCCAAATATATAAAGTGTTATATATTTTGAGGCCTTTAAAATTTGAGGTCTTGTGCGGTAGCACACCTCGCACACCCTCGAATACGGCTCTGCTAGGCAGTTACCAAATATTGATTCGAACCACAGTGAAACGCATAGCAAAAGGTGTGTATTTGTGTGCTATACCGTATCAAAAGAGATCGATTGTGTTATGCGTATGTATATTAACAGGATGTATATACATTATTCCACACTCGACTAATATGCCTGGGTATTTCAAAGGACCACATTAGTCCTCGGAAAACAGTCCAAAATGATTTATTTATGTAATTTACCCAGAATATGATTCTAAGTAGGGATGTCAACGGGGCGGGGCGACCATTCTTATCCCTAAACCCGATTATTAAAGTTCTTCCTAAACTCGCCCCGATCCCCATCGGGGATCTAATCGGGCGCCCCTTTAGGGCACGATGCTCCCCCAACGATAGTATTATAAATAAATAATGATACATTACACCTCTAAAAATTACAACTTAAACATATGACATTAACAAGTTTCTATAATCACAATTTGCAATCTTACAAAGATAAAAAAACTAACAATATTAGATAAATATTTTTTTTATTACCTAAATGTAACACCCTCAAATTGGGTCGCAGCGGAATAAGAGTCCGAGAGTGTTACTTTATAATACAACAGCACAAGATATGAGAACGACCTCTATATGAGTCGTTTTAAAAAGATACATTCGATTGACTGAAATGTTTGTTACAAAAGCTCCAAGCTTTAATTGTTCATTGTTGTGAAAACATAAAGATTTTGATACATAACAAAATGTCCCAAAATGTAATGCAGTAAATCTTTAGTGCATTTAGACTTAAAAATGATGCTTCCGAATGTATCCATGTTGTGCACTTATTGACCTGAGAAAAACATGCTTAAAGACGTCAACATAAAGTTGGTGAATTCACAGGTTTATGTATGTATATAAAGTAGGACCACAAGATTCAAAGTGTAAGACAATGTAACACATACAATATCTCAAAATGTAATTATGTTTCCCTAAGCTCATGACACTAAAGCTCGACATGTATGAATTGCAATACAAATTGCCAACATTGCCCGTGTAGATGTTCAACCCGCAACATCCCAAATCCGACATGGTATACGTTCGTTGTTCGGTAAACCGACACTAGTGAGCGCTACTCACCCGAACGGGGGTGTCAATCCCAAATAGATCTATTTATAACATTCGCGCTTACACCAAGTAATTGACAGTTCATGATAATGGGTTATCGCTACTTAGGCAATCACGTAATCTTGTTTAAAAGTATACTTGCGTCCAATATGTAAAACAATGCACGTTTCTCACCTCCAAAAGTTGTAAATCATTGTAATCGTATAAAATGGGGCTATAAACTCACCTCAGTGAATGAATTGATTATGTAAATCAAATGAGTGAATCATCGCGTAATATCCGAATGCAACCTTGAGTGAAAGATGAATATGATGAATACACTAATCCTATAAACCCCTAACTTAATGTGTTTAAACCCTTGCTTCCAAAACAAACCCTAGGCTTTTAAACCCTAATTTCTTTCCTTGGAAAACCCTTGATTTAACTTGCAAGATCACTTGATACACCTTAGATAATAACCCTAAACACATTTGTATGCTTGTAATCTTTGTAAAATCAAAACTATGAATTTATTTAGGGGGAGTATTTGAGCCGTGGCTTTTGAGTAAGAAAGAGAGAGGATTTTATGTTTTTGCTAGTTGAAATGATATGTAAATGAAAGTCTAGAATAGGAACCCTTAAATAGCAAAAATATCTAAAGACAAGTTCTTACAAGATTGGAAGAGTAGGATGGAGGGTGTGGTTTTGTAAGGGATTAGTAAGGTACTTTGCTTGTTGTCATAGATTGTAAGATAGTTGTTATAGGAAATTTGAACAAGATCTAGCACGTGGTTTTGTATAAGAGTTTTAGATATTACTTTGTGTTTTATCCATCTATAACCGGCCACCTATATGTATTGGGTATGAAATTGTATAATTTTTAAGTATTGGGTATAATTGTGGGTATTTGATTGAGTATACATAGGTAGAATGGTTTACTTGTATGCACAAAGGTTCCAATATGCGAAACGTAATCATTTTACGTAACGTATAAAAATAAATATAAAAAGTTGATTATTATTTTCGTAAAAATAATATAACGCTTGCTTGACGTAAACTTTTATTTGTTTGATGTCTGTTTACGTTGATTGTTGATTTTTAGTTTACGCGATTTAACTAAACGATGAAAATTAAAAGTAAACGCGTAAAACCCTAAAAATAAATAATGGCGAGATTGAAGTCGTAAAATGACCTGAAATAACGGATTGTTACAGTCTTCTTCCATTAAAAGAGCTTTGTCCTCAAAGCTTTAAGACGTGGCATTGGATGAAGATGCGCGATTGGTGAAGAGGTGCAGATACTTCTTTTTGAATTGATCTTCACGTTCCCATGTGAACTCAGGATCTCTCCTAGAGTTTCATCGAACTTTGATAATGGGAATATGGCTTTGCTTCAACCCTTGAACTTCACGTTCTATGATCTCCACATTGTTGTTAACGAAGTGAAGCTTGTCATCAATAAGTATTTCTCCACGGAATTTCAACGGCTCATCGAATAACATTTCTTCAAAATTGGATACGTGGATAGTGCTTATGAACCTTGTTTAATTGTTAAGGGAAGCTCGAGTCTGTAAGGAAACGGATCCACTGTTTTCCAACACTTGAAATGTCCAATGTATCTCGGGTTCAACTTCCCCGTTTGCCAAAACGGATAACCCCTTTCCAGGTAAACTTTTACATAACCTATCTCCAGCTTGAAATTCCAAACGGCTTACGCCTCACATCGCCGTAATACTCTTCTGTCGATCACGAGCAGCTTGAATTTGCTTTTTGATTTGAGTTATATTCCTCGGTGGTTTCATGATATGATTTCTTTGAACGGCGTGAGTCTGAAAAGTCTCTAAGCCTCGGTCCAACAAACGGTGAACGACATTTTCGGCCATAAAGTACCTCAAATGGCACGGCTTTGATGCTTGTATGATAAAACTATGTTGTATGAGAAACTCGATTAGTGTAAGTGTCTATCCCAACCATCTTAAAATCTATCTCGTCGGCTGTAACATACTTTAAGAGTTTGGATGGTTCTTTAGGCTTTGCCATCAGTCTGCGGATGGTAAGCAGTGCTCATATAATTGAGTACCCAAGGCCTTTTGAAATGTCCTCAGAAGTTTGACGTAAATCTACCATCACGGTCACAAATGATCGATGATTGGTATTCCATGTCTCGTGATACTTCTTGTCAAAGTACAGTCTTGTCAATAATTTGTCCCATTAGATGTCATTTTCCCTCATTGGCATAAAAGTATGCAGACCTACGTAAGACGGTTACAACTTACCCAAATGGTACCATAACCACTGACGTCCTTGGGAGCTTGGTGATAAATTCCATGGTGATATTATCCCATTCCACTGAGGTATCTTAGGTCTTGCACCAAACAAACCAGATGGTTTTTGTGTTTCGCTTTGGGACCTTTAGATGTCAAACACTTACTGACATAGGTTTGGCAATATAGGGACTTTCATGGGGCCACCAGTATAATTTCTTAATGTCTTGGTACAACTTGTTCGGAACCGGATGAACATAATATTTTGAATTGTAGACTCAGGCTTAATCAAAGTCCTTAGATCACCATAGCAAGGTAACCAACTTCTGTTATTCAAACACAGTGTTCCGTCAGCACGCGGATCCAAACTCTCTTTCTTAATCATACCTCCCACATCCTTCAGCTTGAAGATCTCTAGTTCCTTGCCTCATGTCATGAGCGATTAAAATTCTGCTTCGAAGATCCAAAACCAATAGTCATATTAAGGCTTCGAACCCTTAATGGCTAATTCGTTCTTTTCGCTTAAAGCAGTCAGCCACTACATTTTTTTTCCCAGGTGACAACGAATTCGCAATCGTAATAAATGTGCAAGACTCATCTAATCCAACGACGTTGGCCCCATGGTTCAACTCCTTTTGACAAGTGTGTAAACTTTTGGTGATCAGTGAACGACGGTACACTTTGTTCCGTACAGATAGTGCATCCAAATCTTTAGTGCGAACATATGCTTCCTAACTCCAAGTCGTGCGTTGTATAATTCTTCTCATGAATTTTCAGTTGTCGTGATGCATAAGCAATCACCTTCTCATTTTGCATTAAGACAACACCTAATCCTTTATGCTAAACATCGCAATAAACAATAAAGTTCTCAACTCCTTCAGGTAAAGCCAAGATAGGTTCACTACATAGTTTCTGCTTTAATAACTGAAAAGCAGCTTCTTGTTTGTCACCCTAATCAAACTTGACCTTCTTCTGGATTAGCTTGGTCATTGATTTGGCGATCTTAGAAAATCCTTCAATAAACCTTCGATAGTAACCGGCAAGACCTAAAAATTGACGAATCTTCGTTGGAGTCTTAGGAGATGCCAAATCTTTAATAGACTCGATCTTGGTGGGATCCACGTGAATGCCCTTACTGTCAATCACATAACCGAGAAACTGCACTTTGGGAATCCAAAATTCACACTTAGAAAATTTGGCATACAACTCCTCCATCTTAAGTAACTCTAAGATTAACTTAAGATGCTCTTCATGTTCTTGCTTGCTCTTTGAGTAGATCAGAATGTCGTCAATAAAGACAATGACAAATTTATCCAGATATGGCTTGCATACCCGATTCATGAGATCCATAAATACAGTCGGTGCGTTCGTCAAACCAAATGGCATAACTTGAAATTCATAATGGCCGTAACGAGTTTTGAATGCGGTCTTCATGATGTCTTATTCATCAACTCTCAGTTGATGATAACCCGATCTCATGTCGATCTTTGAGTAGACACTCGACTGTTGAAGTTGATCGAATAAATCGTCAATTCTTGGAAGCGGATAACGGTTCTTCACCGTTAGCTTATTTAAGTCCCGGTAATCGATGCCCATCCGGAGTGATCCATCCTTCTTCTTGACAAACAAGACCAGAGCTCCCCAAGGTGAGGAACTGGGTCTTATAAAGCCTTTGTCAGAAAGTTCCTGCAGTTGATCCGACAATTCTTTCATCTAGGACGGAGCTAATCGATAAGGCGCCCGTGCTACTGGTGCATCACCAGCTACCAAATCAATTTTGAAATTCCATTTGTCGAGTTGGTGGAATACCTGGCAAGTCCTCGGGAAATACTTCAGGAAAGTCTCGAACAATTGGTACGTCTTCAAGTCGCTTCTCCTCCGACTTGCCTTCGGCCTTCTTTGTGGTAACAAGTTCCAAAAAGACATCGCATCCTTTCAGCAAGTACTTTTGAGTTTTGGTGCACGAGATGATGTTTAATCGAGACTCGTGCCCGTTGTTGCTTTCGTCACCACGAACAATTAAGATTTCATTCCCAAAGGGGATGCGAATGATCTTCTCATCACAGACGATTACGACATGATACTTTACTAACCAATCCATACCAATTATGACACCAAAACTACCAAGCTCTAAGGGCATTAAGTCGATGTTGAATGGATGATTTAAGAAATTTAAAGTGCAACCCCGTATGATAGTATTAACTCTAATTATTTTCTCGACGGCTAGTTCGACATCATAATCATGGTCTAGTGCAGTTGGAACGATATCAATTAGGGAACTACATGCATTAGACACAAAACTCCTATCGGCACCAGTATCAAACAAGATAAAAGCATAGCGGTTGTTTAGGAGGAACATACCCGTAACGACATTGGCATCCAGGTTTTTCCCTGCATTTCCCACTGCATAAGCCCTTGTTGTTGCTCCACCGTTCCCAGCTTGGTTTCCACGGTTGTTATTCTTCAGTTTTGGGCAGTCCTTCTTGTAATGCCCCTGAACCCCACATTTAAAACAAGTGACAACCCTCTGATTCGCCACGGGGGCTCTTTGGTTGTTGGCAGCTGCAGCTGGACTTCTATAGTCACGGGCCAGATGGCCAGCTCTCTTGCAGTTGTTGCACTTAGGAGCACACTTCCCATCGTGATGGTAGTTGCATTTAGGGCACAAAGGTTTAGATCCGCCGTACACTTTCTTCTCACCAGCCCCAGCAGTGTAGACCCTGGCGACATTATGCTTCTTGAAGGGTTGTTGATTCTGGTTGTTTCTTGAGTTGTCATCAAGCTTCCTTTTGTTTTTAGCCTGGCGGTCAACAAAAGTACGGATCTTTTGATCTATCAGTTCAGTTTCAAACTCAATAGCATCTTGCATTGTCTTGGGTTTAGACGCCATCACACTTCCCTGAATCATGTCGAGGAGTCCACCGACATACTTCTCGACCTCATCAGATTCTTCGAGAAACATTCTTGAGCACATCAGTGCCAACTCTTGAAAACGTTGATTATAGCTCAACACATCAGTACCTTTGACTTTCAGATTCCACAGTTCAATTTCTAGCTTCTTGATCTCGCATCTTGGGCAGTACTTATCAGTCATCATCTTCTTTAATGTTTTCCATGGCATGCCATATGATGCATCATGACCAACAGTCTTGACGTGAAAATTTCAACACGTCAGAGCATTTTTAAGAAGAGTGCAAGTAGCATACTTGATCTGGCACGCGACGGTGTAGTTGCTAATATGGAATACAGACTCCATCTTTTCAAACCATTGAGTTAACCCAACAACTCCTTCAGTACCCTTGAAATTAAAGGGTTAGCATTTCAAGAAGTCACTGTAAGTACACTCACGAGCAGCTCGCTTTGTCCTTCTGCCACTTCCAGGCTCATGGCTATCATATCTATTTCTATTATTTTTGGTTGCTTCATACCCAGCCAAAGCGTCAGCAACGCCTTGGGCTATTAGTGCCTTAATGGCGGCATCAGTTATAGGTGTGGTGTGGTTGTTGTGGTGGTTCTCTTTGGCGGCATTTTCTTTAAAATTACAAGAAAATATAATACACGTTAGATTTCATACAATCATAAATGCGACATGACATATGCACAATAAATAAAATGAGATCACAACACACAGTGAAATATACAACCGAAGTGAAATCAACAGTCCTAAAGCCATACTAGCCGGGAGTTACCTATAATACTTAGCATGCTATACAAGATAGCTAAATGATAACAAAAGATCCCTACAGCCTACTAGCTGGGAGTTACCCATAAAACTTAGCAAGCTATGCAAGATAGCTAACAAATGGTACAATACTAACAACTACTACCAGCATCAGCTGGTCCATCTTGAGGCTCTAGATCTCTAGCGGGCTCTAGCTCTTTGGCTCTTTGGTCCTCAGTCCTCTGTCTCTGTAACACACTGATCTGCTTATGCAATGCCCTGACCTCTTCTCGATATGCTAAGAGCTCAACATGTACCATCTTGTTATAGTCCATAGCCTGTGACCATGTCTATCGAGCGTACCTAGCCTCACTCTCTAAAAGCGTAAGATATCGCCTATCTCTAAACAACGTGTTGACTCGGGCTCTCTAAAGGGCTCGGTCATCCTGGGCGTCCTCAAATCGAACATACATCTCATGAGTATCCCGAGTAAGAGTAGTGGCAAGGTCTGTCACTCTCTGGCTCAACTCCTCTAAAGTGGTCGGTGCTCTCCCCTTTATATCCCCAACCATGTCATCCCAAACATCAGTAATCCTATAGCCAACCTCTCTAGACATAGGGCATCCAAGGGTGGCATCCATAGTATCAAAAAAACTATAATCATTAGCAGGAGTAACATCCAATCCAGGCTGTCTATTAATAGCAGCTAATGAACTCTCTCCTACCTCAAACCTAGGATCGAGAGCAGTCAAACACAACCTCTTCTGAGGCGGCACATCAGCCTCGAGAACATCCTCTCTACTGACAGTAGCAGGTAATAGCAAAGGTGATGATGGTGCAAGTAATGGTAGTGGTGGTGATGGTAAGGGTAATGGTGGTAAGGGAATCTAGGGGAATGGAGATGATAGTGGAGTAAGTGGAGATGGTGGTGGTGATGAAGGTTGTAGATCAACAACCGCAACAATGAGTGCCTCAGTAGCACCTGACATCGATGTCTAGGGTCGGACGAATATCCTAGCCCTACAAAGTCTAGGTGATGGTACAGGTGATGGTGATGTAGCTCTCGACCGAATCATGGCCGCTCTATAACCTAGTGGTGCCTCGGCATAATTAGGGCTAGTATGGGTAGGTGAAGGAGCAGACTCGTCGATCTCAAATGCCTCTATATCCTCAATTGAGGGGACAAGGTCAACAGCAGGTAATGTAGTAGAGTCGGCTGGAGCTAGGCACTCCTCCTCGTCCACCTCATCATTATCATCCTCCTCCTCATCATCATCATCATCATCATCATCATCGTCATCATCATCATCTCCTCCGTTAGCAGGATACTGATAACGCCTAAATTATACATGTTTTCGGCGACGTTATTTGTATTTATTTGATCATTTCTCGTGAACTTTTAGTACTTAATCAAGTATATTTGCTATTATATGTTCTAGGTACGTGTCGTGGAAGAAAACGGAAGATTACACGAAGATTTGAAGCTTAACCGAAGAAATAACTGAAGATAAAGAACTCCCGACACCTGTTCACTGTTTTGGTCATAACTCGGTCATACGAACTCCGTTTTAGTTGGTTCAAGCGGCCACGTGAGCGGAATTCAATTATCTACAACCATATAAAAGGCCAACTGCTGAAAACGACCAAAAGTACGTCACACTTGCAGAAAGTGCGGCGCACTTTTCACCAGAACTGAAAAGTCTTTTAACACCCAAAGTGCGACGCACTTTTGAGGCGGTGGAGAGAATTAAAAGCAATTAAATGCTAAGTGCGTTAACTCACTATGTGCGGCGTACTTTGGCCTATTTTTAGCCTATAAATACAGCCCCTAATCACCTCATTCCATATCTCTTACACACACAAACTCCCACTTCGTTTAGAACACTTAGAATAATTGTTTTTGGTGATCTTGTCTTGACAAACTATGGAACCAAACACCCCTTCAAACCACCATCACCACCATCGACCACCACCACTCTCCACCATCAATTCGCAGGTTTTGATCCATCAAAGAAGCATAATAGAAGTGTTTATTCGAATCTATAATCGATTGTGACAGAATTGTTCATAGTTTCTGGATTTTGCTTTGAATATAGTAAGATGTTCTTGAGAAATTCTTGTGAAATCACCATATTTTGCTCTTGAAGTCGGTATAAACCTTGTTACTCTTTTGAATATGATCTTTATTGAATTCATGATGAATGTTATGTGTTTTGTTACTTTGATCATGGAGTAGTCATCTTATGTTTGTTTGGGCATAATGTGATCTTTGATATGTAGTGTTTGGATATGGGTTTTTATTGAATTGGTAGAAACAATTTATACAAGAATACTAGGCCCGAAAGGATTCTTTGTATATATGTGTTTAAATCATTCCACTTAATATATTGGTTATAATAACTTATAAATGCCGAAAGGTTTTGTTGTTATTAATCGATATAATCACTAGTTTAAATTTAAAGGCCGAAAGGATTTATAACTTGTGATAACTTTATTTTCTAAAACTTATAAACACTATTCTAAACACATCATTATCTAAGTGGTCATTGTCTAAACAAGCATACCTTAATCATTTGTTTGAATCACTTTTGTTATAATATCCAATATATGTAAGATTTGGTTAATTTGATCCGTGACAATCTTATTAACCTTAGCACCTTAATTACAAACTAGTGAAAACTTAAATTCCTTGGAACGACCTGGACTTACCTAAAAGCTATACATACACGAACGTGGGTATAACTTCCCGAGTGTTGTGTTTTTAGTAAAAATTGGTATTTCTAGTATTATAAATTTAAAGCTTGTAAAACACACATTAAGTTTTTGGCGCCGATGCCGGGGAATTATTTAAGTTATTATAGTTTGTTGCTTGTGTTTGGTGCTAAATTGTTTCTTGTTAAGTTGTCTACTGTTTTGCAAATCTAAATTTTCAAACTCGCCGTACCGTATTCTGGCAAACGGAATCTAAACATCGTTTTTTCTTCAAGAAGTACGCCGCACATCCTATTTGTGCGGCCGGTTTTCCTGAAAAACCCAACGGAAGTACAAAAGACACCGTACCTTTAACCTAATTACGCCGCACTTCATGTAAAAAGTAGTTTCTGCAAATAATTCACAAACATGAACTTATTTCAAAAACTAAAACAAAACCCTCAATATCTGTTATATATTTTCTATAATCATTTGGAATTGTATTTTATTTGATTATATGCCTTGTGTATTTGTAATTATCTAGTTTATCATAATTTTAAAAAAAAACATAAAATTTCCAGAAAAGCCGGCGCCCTTTTCCTAAAGTACGTCGTACCTATAAAAAAAATCTTTTATTTATTTATCCTTATTTGCTATATATAATTAAATTAATATATATATATATATATATATATATATATATATATATAGATATATATATATATATATATATGAAAATAAAAATTATATCTAAAAAAAATATATGAAAATAATTTACTTTATTTGAATATTATCCTATTAGCCTTAATTATATATATAAAGATGTCTTTTTGCAAAATGCTTAATGTATGTATAAATTCCCTATTTTTTTCTAAAAACAATGGTAGAATAAATCTAATATAATAAATTGAATAAAAATTTAATAATAAGCGACTTATAAATTTAACAATTTATCCAAAAAGCTTGTACAATATTTTTACTTTTATACATTATTTTATAAAACAATTAAATTAATAATATAATGTCATTATATAACCAATAAAAATAACATTTTTCCTTACGGGTACAAGTACATATACTTTTATTTAACAAAGTACGGGTTAATTATTAATTTAACTTTTAAAGATTTAACAAAAACTATTAGGTGGTGGTGTGACTATATAACATATGATATTTTATTCATATAAAGTACATTATACTCATACGACCTATAAATAATTAGGTTGCATTCGGATTGCCGAGACGATTCACTTAATTGATTTAGATAATTAATCATTCACTTACGGTGAGTTCATAGCCCCGCTTTTATACAATTATATTGTTTTACAACTTTGGGGTGAGAAACATGCATCATTTTACATTTGGACGCAAGATTTTAATTTTTCATGGTGACGGAAGCAACAACGGTCACGAGTCCCGATTGAACATCATCTCGTGCACCAAAACACAAAAGTATTTGCTGGAGGGATGTCCTATCTTTCTAGCACAGGTTACTATGAAAAAGGCGGAAGACAAGTCGAAGGAGAAGCAACTTGAAGAAGTACCAATAGTTCAAGACTTTCCTGAGGTATTTCCCGAGGACCTGCCGGGTATTCCACCAACCCGCCAAGTGGAATATCAAATCGATTTGAAATTACACTTGGCGGGTTGGTGGAATACCCGGCAAGTCCTCGAGAAATACCTTAGGAAAGTCTTGAACTATTGGTACTTCTTCAAGTCACTTCTCCTTCGACTTGTCTTCCGCCTTTTTCATAGTAACTTGTGCTAGAAAGATAGGACATCCCTCCAGCAAATACTTTTGTGCTTTGGTACACGAGATGATGTTCAATCGGGACTCGTGACCGTTGTCGCTTCCGTCACCATGAAAAATTAAAGTCTTGTCTCCAAAGGGAACACGAACAAATTTCTCATCACAGACAATTACGGCATGATATTTAGCTAACCAGTCCATACCGATAATCGAAACTACCCATCTCTACGGGCATCAAGTCGATGTTGAATGGATGATTTAGAAAGTTTAGAGTGCAACCCCGTATAAGTGTATTAACCTAAATTATTCTACCGTCAGCTAACTCAACATCATAACCATGGTCTAATGTAGTTGGGATGATATCAATCAAAGAACTAAATGCAGTAGATATGAAACTTCTATCGGCACCAGTGTCAAATAGTATTGAAGCATAACGGTTATTTAGGAGGAACGTACCCGTGACAACATTAGAGTTCGGGTTAGTTCCAGCAGAGCCCACAACATAAGCTCTTGCTACAGCATTGCCATTTCCAGCCCGATTCCCTTGATTTCCATTCTTCAGCTTTGGGCAGTCACTCTTGTAGTGACCTTGCACTCCACACTCAAAGCAAGTGATAACTCGTGGATTTGTCCCTTGGGTCCTCTGGTTATTGTTGTTGTTGTTGTTGTTGTTAGCAGTAGGTCGAACCTTACAGTCACGGGCCGAGTGACCAAGCTTTTTGCAGTTAGTGCACTTTTGAGTACATGGCCCATCGTGGTGATAATTACACTTGGCACATAGAGGTTTGGTTCCTCCATAAGGTTTCTTATCTCCAGGCCCAGCAGTGTAAGCCCGTGCCACATTGTTTCTCTTGAATGGTTGTTGTTGGTTTTGGGTGTTCCTTGAAGTATCTTCAAATTTCCTCTTATTTTCTGCTTGGCGTTCAGCTGCAGTGAGCATCTTTTTGTCCATCATTTCAGTAGCAAATTCAATAGCCTCTTGCATTGACTGAGGCTTTGATGCCTTAACACTGCCATGAATCATGTCGGGAAGACCACCGACATACCTTTCCACTTTAGCTGATTCCTCAGGGAACATTCTATCACACATGAGTGCCAACTCTTGGAATCGTTGATTGTAAGTCATCAAATCAGTACCTCTCACTTTTAAGTTCCATAAAATCTTGTGTAGTATGACTCATTGTTCTCCATCGTGAGAAGTGAATTGACCAAACTCCCAAAATAAGTTTGTCTTGACATCTTGAATATTGAGTGATTCACCTTGTTGTAACCCCTCGATGGCTTCCCACATTTCTTGAGCTGTCTGACATGCATCAACAGTTGAGTAGATTTCATCTCCAATTCCAGTCAATATCAAATGAATTCAGCTGCTTTTTTCAGATTCATAATGAGCTTGTTCTCAGGAGTCATATTCAGAACTTTCTCCATTAATGTTTTGCCAGGAACTTCCGGAGTATCCTCTGTTGTGCCAGGAACAGGTAGGGTGTAAGTCGGACCTTGTTGGAGTTAAGGACCTTGAGAATGCTATTTCGTAAAGGCCATCACAGTTGGTCTTGTATCAATGTATCGTTAAGAACCGTGATCGCCAATTGTGCATCTCGTCCTGTGTGCAAGCATTAGTGGACGATCCCTTGAACCAGATGCCATTATGTTGTTATGCTTTGACAGCTGTCGGTTGTTGCATTTGCATGGAGGCGTCATGATGGTTTGATGATGATTTGAGTGAGAGGTTTGTTAGGATTTAATGCAGGTAAAGTTATTGTTGTTGTGGATTGAGTACAATGAATGTTCATGGGATTTTACAATTCTTGGATTTAAACCGAGAGAAGAATCGTATCTTTCATGGGATTTTACAAAATCAAGAAAAAACCGTAAAACAAAAATTACTAGTTCGGTTCTAGTATAAGTCACCTAGTTCGGTAAGCTTGTTCGGTTCATTAGTTCGGTTGTGTAATTCGGTTCTAATAGAAAGCAGCTAGTTCGATTCGCTTGTTCGGTCCACAATAAATGTCACTAGTTTAATGGTCCTTGTTCGATCAACAAGAATGTCACTAGTTCGATGGTCCTTGTTCGATCAACAAGAATGTCACTCGTTCGATGTTCCTTGTTCGATCAACAAGAAATGTTACTCGTTCGATTCGCTTGTTCGATCCACAAGAAATTTCCCTAATTCGATTGTTCTAGTTCGAACCAAAAGAAGTTTCGCTAGTTCGAGTATGCTTGTTCGATAGTCCTAGTTCGAACCAAACACACCACTCGTTCGATCTTCGCTAGTTCGAACCAAACTCGTTTGAACCTTGTTGAAGTCACTCGTTCGAACTTCGCTAGTTCGATCCAAACTCGTTCGATCCAAACTAAAAGTCCACTCGTTCGATCCAAACTAAAAGTCCACTCGTTCGATTCACTCTTGTTCGATCCTCCTAGTTCGATCCTTGAAGGAGTAAGCTCGTTCGGTCCTTGAAAGAGTAAACTCGTTCGATCCAAATAAGAAGAAGCTCGTTCGATCCAAGCTAAAATTCCCTTGTTCGGTCCTTGCGTTTAAAGCTTATAACCAAATCGAATATTTCACAACTCGTTCGATTGGTTCTATTGGATTAGCCACGCACGACGTAACCACGATTACAAGAAAATTACAAACACTAAATCGAACCAAATCGAAGTAACCAAATCGAACCACTTTGCTTAAAAAAAACGAAACCACGAAACAAAAAATTACAAACACGAATTAACAACGAAAACTAACAAACACTAAACCCACCCGTGGCGAATGATACCAAATGTCGGAACCCAATATCACTTTCACTTCATTATTGAAACAAGAAAATAAGATGAGATAAAATGAAAGAATTATAGAGAGAAGTTAGAGAGATAGAAAGAAGACGAATAAGAAAAGATGGTATTGATTACTTGCAAATTTACAAAATGGAGTCGTTAACAAGATTCAACCAGAATCACCCTCTCCATTTACTTGGAGGAGGGGTATTATACTAATTCCAAGAGGCTTTCAGCTCTTGTATTTCTAGGGCAGGGCTCGGGATTACTTGGGCTTTCGCCGATACACGTGATCCGGTGTAGATTACATTTAAGAGCACGTTTCCCGTGTAGCTCATTACAACGTATAATTATTTAATGACTGAGACTTAATATAGTTATGAACGAACTTCCATTGTTCGACTCATTATTTTGAGGCTAACAAAAACGTCAACATAAAGTTAGTGAATTCACAGGTTTATGTATGTATATAAAGTAAGATTCCAAGATTCAAAGTGTAAGATAATGTAACACATATAATATCTCAAAATATAATTACGTTTCCCTAAGCTCATTACACTGAAGCTCGACATGTATGAATTGCAATATAAATTGCCAACATTGCCCGTGTAGATGTTTAACCCGCAATATCCTAAATCCGACATGGTATACGTCCGTTGTTCGGTAAACCGACACTAGTGAGCGCTACTCACTCGAACGGGGATGTCAATCCCAAATAGATCTATTTATAACATTCGCGCTTACACCAAGTAATTGATAGTTCATGATAATGGGCTCAGTGGGTTATCGTTACTTAGGCAAACACGTAATCTTGTTTAAAAGTGTACTTGCGTCCAATATGTAAAACAATGCATGTTTCTCACCCCAAAAGTTGTAAATTAGTGTAATTGTATAAAATGGGGCTATGAACTCACCTCAGTGAATGAATTGATTATATAAATCAAATGAGTGAATCGTTACGTAAAATCCGAATTCAACCTTGAGTGAAAGATAAACATGATGAACACACTAATCCTATAAACCCCTAACTTAATGTGTTTAAACCCTTGCTTCCAAAACAAACCTTAGCCTTGAAAACCCTAATTTCTTTCCTTGGAAAACCCTTGATTTAACTTGCAAGATCATTTGATACACCTTAGATAATAACCCTAAACACACTTGTATGCTTGTAATCTTTGTAAAATAAAAAAACTATGAATTTATTTAGGGGGATTATTTGAGCCGTGGCTTTTGAGTAAGAAAGGGAGAGGATTTTGTGTTTTTGCTAGTTGAAATGATATGTAAATGAAAGTCTAGAATAGTGATGAGGTATAGTCTCCCCCAGAACATCCGAAGAAGAAATATATCTTAGATACTCCTGCCAAACTAGCACGGGCTAAAACTAAATAAATACTCTAGATAGGCTAATTTGTCGAAGGACACGTCAGGTCCGAAGTCACCACCAAAACTCCTGAGAAGCTGGTGTGTCGAAGGACATATCAGGTCCAGAGTTATTAGCTCCGTCCTAATGCAGCGGTATCAAAGGACACTCCAACAAAGGTATAGTCCTTGTAAAGGACCACGGTCCTTAAAATGACATGTAGCTGACAATTCGTACCAAGAGAGAGCCCCACAATTATGTCTTGTAGCAAATCCCAAATAGTATAAAAAGAGAGCTCATTTCCCCAGGACAATACACATAACACCTACTTTGGATCATATTTTATATTCTCCGCATTTATCTCATACCACCATACTTACTCTTAGCCGGAGTTTGGTCCCGGATTCAAACCTCGAGAGAGTTGAACGGTGCCTAGGACGACGAAGGATTAAGGCTCGGAGGAAACCTAAGCTAAATCATTACTTATCAACGCTAAGGTCACTTTACAAGACCCCCTCACCAAGTAGCCCACGTAAAAAAAATTTTACCTAACATTTTGACGCCTATCGTAGGACCCAGAAAGATACCAATCTACCTGAGTCTGACAGATAGTGAAAAACATGACTGACTCGCAGTCGCCGGAGGAAGGGGTCAGAAGGGCAATACCGGAATACAGGGTAGCAGGGCTACAAAAAGGGTCCGTTACATCCTTTCCGCCTAACAATAACCAACCTACTTCGACTTTCATTAGTCAGATAGGAAGCACGTCAAGGGCAACAAATATAAATCCAAATGAAATGCCAGAATCGGAAAAGAAACCTTATCCATCGTCCCTACTGGAACGAACGTCGGCGTCGGCCGCCCAACAAATGACACAGAACCAAAAGAGAAGCTCCGAAAAGCAAAACCTTAGTACTAACCGTAAGGGCAAACGTAAAAGTAGAGACGTCGAGGAGCTTGAACAGGCAAGACAAGTCCGGCATAGAACCGTCATCAAAATGATTAGAGGAAATACGAATAGGAAAAGGCCCCGTGAACAGTCAGAACAATGGACGAGCAACGAGATATCGTTTCATTCCATACCGGGGTGTCAATTAGTTAATTCTCCCATAATATTAGAAGCATTGATCGAGGGGTTCCGGGTTTGCATGATCTACGTTGATGGAGGAAGCTCCTCCGAGGTTATGTATGAACACTGTTTCCAAAGCTTAAGGGCTGAAACAAAGGCAGCTTAAAGAGTCCAGAACACCACTGATAGGGTTCTCCGACGAAGTAAGCTACCCAATCGGGACCATCAACCTCCGCGTGACAATGGGGGAACCGGGAAGGCTTCAGACTATTCCGATGGAATTTGCGGTCATTAAAAGCCACTCCCCTTATAACGTCATATTAGGATGAACAGGTCTGAGAAGTTTAGGAGCTGTGGCCTCTACTATCCACTCAATGATAAAGTTTCCCACTGCCAATGGGATTGCAACAATGACGACCAAGAAAGAAACCCTCCAAGAATGTCTAAGGATGGAAGAGGCGCAAGGACCGGCCATGGAAAGGAGGACCATTCCCCCCAGAATGCAAGCATCTGAATCCGAAGGAACAACCAGCAAGGGCAAGGAAGGAAGTCGAGGACAGACGAACAAAACAGGGGAACCCGACGACATCATACAACCATCGCCCATTTCATCTAAGAAATACACTCAAGCAGATGAAAAAGGTAAAGAAGAGGATAAATCCCTTGAGAAATTACCAGGAAGTAAGCCTCCATAGAAGGTGGTGATTCATGACGGTTATCCGGACCAAACCATCACAATTAGAGGAAGCTTAACCACTGAGTATAGAACCGGACTTATAGAGATGCTACGTAAACACGCCGATGCTTTCGCCTGGACCCCGACGGACATGATCAAAATTCCCTGCTTCGTTGCAGAACACGAGCTCAAAACATACCCTCACATAGAGCCGAGAGTGCAAAGGAAACGGAGCATAGCTCCGGACAGAAGAAAAGTAGTAAAAGACGAAGTAACATAATGTCTTTAGGCCAGAATAGTTAGAAAGGTACGGTACCCCACATGGGTGGCCAATCCTGTTCTAGTCAAAAAGCCATACAATAGCTAGAGGATGTGCATTGACTTTAAAGATTTGAACAAAGCCTGTCTGAAGGACCTATATCCTTTACCAGAGATCGACTGGAAGATCGAATCCCTAATGGGGTTCAAGTACAAGTGCCTCTTAGATGCCTATAAGGGATACCACCAAATACAAATGGCCAAAAAGGATGAAGAGAAGATGGCATTCCATACAGATGAAGGAGTCTTTTGTTACACGAAAATGCCCCTTGGACTAGAAAAATGTCTAGGAACATATCAAAGATTGGTCGACACCATCTTCGAAGGGCAAATGGGAAGAAACTTACAAGCATATGTGGATGACATGGTCATCAAAAGTAAAACAGAACTGGAAATGATAAAGGATGTTGAAGAAACACTATTGACACTCAAAAAGGTAAACATGAAGTTAAATCCCAAAAAATGTTCCTTCAGAATGGAGGAAGGCAAATTCTTAGGATATATAGTTACTTCCGAAGGAATCAGAGCAAATCTGGAAAAACAAAGGCTGTAGTGAACATGCCCTCACCAAACAACCTGAAACAAATGCAATAGCTAAGCGGCAAACTTGCCGCCTTAAACAGATTCCTCTCTAAAGCAGCAGAAAGAGCCCTATCGTGCCTAGACACACTCAAAAAGTATACAAACAAGAAGGAATTTCATTGGACGACAGAGGCTGAAGAAGCATTCCAGGCAATGATGAAACTAATAGCAGAACTGCCAACATTAACAGCTCCCAAGAAAGAAAAAGAACTTATGGTCTACCTATCAGCGGCCAACAAAGCAGTTAGTGTCGTTCTACTAGTAGAAAGAGATGGAAGACAAACCCCGATCCATTACGTAAGCCGAACGCTGCAAGGCGCTGAAACTAACTACCCACCAATTGAGAAGCTAACTCTGGCGCTAGTACATGCCGCTAGACGGTTAAGAAGATACTTCTAAGGCCATACAATCAAGGTTATCACAGACAAGCCAATAAGCCAAATATTGAACAATCGGGAGGCAACGGGAAGATTGGCCAAGTGGGGAGTAGAACTTGAAGCCTACGGCATCAAATACGCCCTCAAGAAGCGCGATAAAAGGACAAGTACTCGCCGATTTCCTGGCAGATACAATGACGGAGGACAACCCTACACAGGTGAAAACAGATGGGCCAGACGATACCTTAGCAGAAGGAGAAAGTATGGAAGAGCAAGAGGACCCAAAAACCAAGACACCTAAAAATCTTAGGACCGAAACAGACATATGGAAGTTGTATACCGATGGAGCATCCAACGAGCATGGGTCCGGAGCAGGTCTCATCCTGATACATCCGGAGGGAGCAGAATATTCCTACGTTCTTCGATTAAACTTCGCTAACTCAAACAATGATGCGGAATATGAAGCACTGCTAGCAGGTTTAAGAATAACAACAAAAATGAAGGTAAAAAAAATGCATACATTTATGGATTCAAAATTGGTAGCAAACTAGGTGGAGGGGTCGTACGAAGCAAACAGGTAAAAGACAAAGAAATACAAGGAAAAGCCTTAGAAATGATCCGAAGCTTCAGCAACTTTCAAATAAGTCACATACCGAGGGAATAAAACAGAAAGGCCGTTGCTTTAAGCAAACTAGCGGTGGTGCAGTGTGAATGACAAATAAAAAGGGTACTAATTGAAGAACTCAACGAGCGATCAGTGGATATCACAGAAGTCAATACAATAATTGAGGAAGCAACAAGAACTTGGATGACACTAATCTAAGAATATATCGAAAAAAGAATCCTATCGAAAGATGCCACCAAAGCACGAACAATTCGAGAAAAGGCACGCAACTACACCATAGAGGAAGGAATCTTATACCAAAAGTCATACTTGGGGCTATTGCTCTGATGCATAGGTTCGCAGCAGGCCAAATACCTATAAAAGAAATACACATGGGATCATGTGGAATGCATGACGGACCAAGAAGAGCAGTCCATAAGGCTATGAGTGTCGGATACTTCTGACCAAGTATGCATCGGGATGCCAACAATGAGATATCAAGTTGTGACTCGTGTAAGGTATACGCGACCGTACCAAAGTTGCCAAAAAATGACATGATCTTCGTTACTTCAGCATGGCCCTTCTGAAAGTGGGGAATGGACATTGTTAGACCTCTTCCCGAAGCTCCGAGTAAAATCAAGTACTTGATAGTAGCCATTGACTAATTCACCAAGTGGTTGGAAGCCAAGCCGGTAATTAGCATAACCAGAAAATAGGTCAATAATTTTGCCTTTGATAACATTCTATGCAGGTTTAAAGTACCAGCCACTGTCATAATAGACAATGAAACCCAGTTAATCAATGACCCATTCAAGTCTTGGGCAGAAGGACTAGGAATAAAGCTTGTCTCCACATCGGTATATCATCCTCAAGCAAACGGAGTTGTAAACGAGCTTAACCGAAGCATAATGCAAGGAATCAAGACAAGGTTACACCAAGAAGGAGGAACATGGGTAGAAGAATTGCCAAATGTGTTGTGGGCCCATAGAACAACACCTAAGACTAGCAACGGAGAAACACCATTCAGTCTGGCATATGGTACCGAAGAAGTTATACCCGCATAAATTGGCATCCCAACAAGACGAGTGATCCAAGAGTCTGATGAACGAAATGAAGAAGCACTCGGGCTGAATTTAAACCTGCTAGAAGAGCAGAGAGAGATAGCGGCAATCAAGGAAGCAAGACGAAAACAGCAAGTGGAAAAGTATTACAATCAACGAGTCCATCACAAGCAATTCAAGGTAGGAGAATTTATCCTTTGGAAAAATGAATTATCAAAAGTGGAAAACACAGGCAAACTTAGACCAAAGTGGGAAGGACCATCGAGGTTGTTGAAACATATGGCACGAGTGCCTACAAGCACCTCTATGGACGGTGCAGAAATACCACGCACTTGGCACTCTAGTAACTTGAGGAAATACTACATGTAATAGGAAGTAAAAGGAAGGAGGAAAATCGTTGCTAGACCCTCTGGAAAAACATGTAATTTTTTTTACGCCGGAAGCAACTGAATGTACGTCTTTCTGATGATATGAAAGAACAACTTTTGAACCCATGAAAACACAAATACATCAAACGGTTTGCTACCTCTGGATGAAATAGTAAGCATTAACAGGGGCGAAAGAAAGAAACACACAAATTCACCAAAAGAAGGGAGGAAGCACAAAGTCTTTCCCCTCTCACAAAAGCTCTCCGATGAATAGCTACATCGGATGAAGAAACACCATACAAGCTACATAGATTCTAATAAAAATTGTCTAAGTATGTATGCTCAAGACGCAAATAGTTGGCTAATACTCTGCATCGGTCTATACCTTTTCCGCATCTTAAGAAACAAACAAATACAAAGGGGTGCAAACAAAGCACCATCAAAAAGGACGATAATAACAAACCATCGCTAAGTGTTAAGAACATTACACATTATTAGCCTTAAAATATGTCGACTTATACGGAATTACAATAGTTTAGTTAAGGCGTGACACGTAGGGACTAATAATGACTAGTTAAGATAGTTATGTGTCACTAGGACTATAAATACCCCCTCTATACTTCCATGGAGGGGTGAGAATTCATTTTGTATCTCATAATGTGTGTGTTGTTTCTCTCTTTAGAAAACACACATCTTTCCTTTCTCTCTCTAATAATAATATGGCTACTTATTTGTTTAATCCTCCCCGACCTTCGGATCGTGTGTTTTAGGCTAGAATCTTTATGGGTAACAATTAGCATCAGAGCCTAGGAGCGTTTTGGGTTGATGGTTTGCTTATTTGGGTGTTGTTTGAAGCTTATTAAAGCTTTTCGTGGCTTATTTTTAAGCCAAAACCTACAGGTTTAGTTGGTTAGTGTCTATTTTGTGTAAAAGCTTGAAACTTTATTCTCTCTAATGTTTCTAGCTCATTTGCACAAATGGTTTGTGGTCTTTCAAAGCTTATTTCAAAAGATTTATGGTTCTTTTTAAGCTTTTTACACAAAATCTTGATTCGAATTTTTTTGTGTTAAAAACAATAAAGTTTGTGTTTTTATGGTAGATCTTGCCTACGGATACTTGGTTGTACAAAAGAAATCGAGTAAAAACGTCAAAAAGAGTGTTTTTTTAATTGATTCAAAAGTTGTTTTTCTGGAAAATTTGAATCCAACGATCTATACGCTTGAAGACGGTGATTTATACGCTTGAAGACGGTGATTTATACGCTTGAAGACGGCGATTTATACGCTTGAATACGGCAATTTATACGCATGAATCCGGCGATTTATACGTCAAAGGCCTCGATTTATACATCCTGAAGGCCGCGATTTATACATCCTGATGGCCGCGATTTATACACTCTTAGGGGACGATTTATACACTCTTAGGGGTTGATTTATACACTCTTAAGGGGGGCGATTTATACACTCTTTAGGGGGCAATTTATACACTCTTAGGGGGAGATTCATACCACTTAAGGGGTGCGATTTATACCACTTAAGGGGGCTATTTATACCACTTAAGGGGAGGGGGTGATTTTATACCACTTAAGGGGGCGATTTACACCGGTATCGAACCAAACTTAAACACATTCCACAACACCAAAGTAAACACAACACTTAATGCTAAAACAATTTGAATAAGATTCACTAAAATGACAAACGGCTAAGGATTCGGATTACGATGACAAGTGATCACAAAGTTAATTTGGTATCATTTATTTGACATTGAAGTAAGTTTCACGAAGGCGTCTACTTATTTCATCATCGAGACTTCCTTCTATTTTCTACCCGTTTTCTTTAAACCCACTCTATCGATCGATGACTTGCTTGAACGTATAACGCCTATGATTGAGACTTGAATTATCTAGTTCTAGTAGTCGAGGTGGTTGGTTGAAGACCTGGATAACTATCACTTAAAGGAGTTACATTATAGTACTCAGTGTCACAACGCCAAGAACCAACCCCCCGTCATGGTAGATAATTTCAAGAGGTGTTGTACTTCTTATACTTTTGATGGCAGGTATAGAGTACTTATAGATTTAATCTTGCACCGTTCTTCAGTCAACAACAATGCAAGCTTAAGTAACTTATTTAAGGGATTTTACTTCATTTTCAAGTTTGGTATATCGGGTTTACTTTACCAAGTGGTCACAACAATAGCCGACAGAATACGAGGTTGGTAAGTTAGCCAGAGAGTTTAAAGGTTGAGATGTAATCAGCAATTCTCACGGGATATTATTGTGCTATTCCAAGACAATGATACTTCACAGTCTAAGCAAAATTCTCAAAGTTCTTCAACGACATTCATATACAATACCTTGATTATACCAAGTTTTCTTGATTCTTGCTTCATCTCCTCTACGGTTTGTGAAGACAAGAGGGTAATGGTTCATCTGGATTTCAATATTTGTGTCTTATGACAAAAAACATTCTCGGGTATATGTCTACATAAAAATGATCTTCCTAGAGTTCGAAACCAACATTGAGGAAAAATGCGTACTTTGTTACCATGTCAACTTCAGGGGGAAGTAGTGTATACTACTTTACCAAGTATGGTTTATGAAGTATTCTGCATACGTGAGAACAATTATTGCTGATTTCTCGCATGTACCCCCGAACGAATATTCACCAAGACCAAATGATAAGAAGCAGTAGTACTTAGTGTGGCTTTTCTTCTACAAAATTATACGGTGCACTTTAATGACAAATAGAAGGTGGTTGAAGCTACATCAAAGTTTCATAATCTGCTCAAGATAGGGATGTTAGTTTGCAGGGAAGCTGATTCAGAAACTTCACCAAAATAGAGTCTATGAAGAAAGCTTTTCAAGACATGCTACATGGATTGGGGGGAAGTTAATCCAAATCATGCATACTACAATGCTTCCAGAACAAGTAAAGGCAATGAAGATCCAAGCTGGAGTACAAGTTTCAAGACCAGGAGAACTCAGAAGACATCTCCAGCTTTGGAAGTGCTTTGGAAGATGGTTTGTAGTCAAATATATATACGTAAAGAGTTATAATCCCGTAAGAATTCTTTCCAAAACACTTCTCAACCAAGAGAAATATAA